>RYZW01000628.1:0-18882 GCA_004367215.1 Colletotrichum trifolii
ATATATACTATATATTTCTTCAGGGGCATAATAATATAGCAAGCTAATAAATAAAATACTATTACTACTTTAATAACTAAAATAGAGCTTTTAGTACTATCTTAAGCTACTTAAGAAGTTATTTTCGCTAGCTACTTTATTACTATATTTTAAGTAGATTTCTTAATAAATATATTTAGTAAAAGTAGAATATATAAGTTTCGTCTAGTTATCTAAATCTAGTATAATAACTAATAAATAATATACTTTATAGTAGCTGAAATAGTTTAACTATATATAAAGTAAAAATATATAGATATCTATAATTACTAGTTATACTAAGACGCATAGTAAAAATACTTTAAGATTAAATATATATTTTCAGGAAACCTTATAGCTAATAGTTCTACGAAGTTTCTCTAAAATTACTAGTTTAGCGTTTTTATTATTTAAATTAATATAATAGACTAGTTAAGATACCTAGAGTTATAGCGAGAAGAGGAACTTTAAGATATTAGGAGTACTAGAAACCCTATACCTAAAATACCCCCTAATAAATAAAAAATACTTAAATAACCTAAAAATAATACTATTCTTCCTACTATAGGGGTAGAGGTTTAATTAGGGTAATAAGGTTATTTAGAAAGCTTTTTATAAGATATAAATAAAATATTAATAGTATTATTCGAAAAGCTAGTTTATAAGTAAAACCCTCGAGGCTAGAAAAGTATATTAGGAATAATATATTTAAGTAGTAGAGTTTTCACTAGAAGAAACCTTAGCTATAGTACTATCTCTACTAGTTCTCGCTTTACTTAAACCGCTTAAAATAGAGCCTCGTGTAATATGCTTAGCTACGTTTAGTTACACATAATACATACTAGACTTTACCCCCTAATTACATATAACATCTAGTAATATTATTCTAATAGATATATTTTATATACTTTTTCCCCTATTTTCTTAGTAGTTAAAAATTCAATATACTTTAATACTAATCTGTTATATTGAAACCTAAAGCTTTTAATTAAAAGCTCAATAATTATTCTTTGATTATCTATTTATAATAAATATTTTAAGTTATATATTTCTACGTAATTATTAATATCTACTTACTAATATTCCGCTATTTAGTAATATATTTAGTTAAAATAAATAATTTATTCTATAATACTTTATATTATTAGGTTTTTCTTAGCTATATATTTAACTATTTCTAAGTAGAACTTATACAGCTTTTCTATTAATAAGTACTTAATAGTACTATATTTATTATTATTTTATATAAATATAGCTTCTCTAAGCTATGTTATTTAGATAATGAATAAATTAGTAAGATATCCTCTGAAATAATACTTTAATATCTAGTATGTTCGTTCTATTTAATTATCTATCTACAGGTAGTATACTATTAATAACTATTATTTAATTAATTACTCTACTAGAAGTTCTTCTTGAAATTAACTAGTGAAGAACTTATCTTTATTACTAATAATACGTTTTAGAATACTAAATTAATATTCTATTTCTTTATAAAATCTCACTACTAGGTTTATAGTTATTATTTATTTTATTATTAAAGTAAATATTATAGGCTTTATAAACTTATTTATAATTACTAGAATAGTATTATATATATTACTATTTATATCTATATTCTTTAGTAAACCTATAACAAAATCTAAACTAATTTATCTTACAANATTTATTCTATTTAACTATTTACTTATAAATAATATACTATTAATAACTATTATTTAATTAATTACTCTACTATAAGTTCTTCTTGAAATTAACTAGTGAAGAACTTATCTTTATTACTAATAATACGTTTTAGAATACTAAATTAATATTCTATTTCTTTATAAAATCTCACTACTAGGTTTATAGTTATTATTTATTTTATTATTAAAGTAAATATTATAGGCTTTATAAACTTATTTATAATTACTAGAATAGTATTATATATATTACTATTTATATCTATATTCTTTAGTAAACCTATAACAAAATCTAAACTAATTTATCTTACAATAGTTTTACTAGGATAAATAGAGACTATAACTAGTTATATAACGTATATTTTAGTATCCTAATTTGTTAGTAGATTTAATGTAATGTTATATAATCTTGTAGATTTATAGCTATACTATTCTAATAAAAGTTTTATTTTATAAAGTTATAAGTTTTATTAGTATTTCTATGGTTTATTTTATCTTTATTATAATATAAGTAGAAAATCTTATATTTTACGGATTCTATGTTAAATATAATTAGTTTTTTTTAGAAGAGAAATATCCTTTCTATACTTAATAAATAACTTTTCTATCTACTAGTTATTCTCTAAGCTTTTTCTTTATATATTTAGTAATCTTTATTATAAGTTTATAGTTTTTTAATAATTTATTCAATATCCCTAAAATCCCCTATAAAATATATCTTTTATTTTTATAAGACTTTATACTATCAAATGTAGGATTTAATATATTAGAATAATAACTTTAGCTTCCTATAAGTTTTTTTTATTTACTAGTATTAACTAGGTATTTTCTATTTTCTTATATATACTTCTACTATAAATAACTATAGTTATAACTATTATTATTTTTCTAGTATCCCTAGTAAAGTAGTATTCTAGGGAAATTAAGTAGTTTTTACTTCTAAGTCTAGTTTTTATATTAAAATAGCTTTCTTATGTTTATATTATCTTAATAGAATTCTTTATTAAATCTAAATTCTTTTAGTTTTAGTAACTCTTTGGTAAATATCTACTAATGATAACTTAATAAATAATAATTCATTTATAAAAGGTAGTAATATATTATAGTATTCTATTTCCTTTTTTATATTATTTCGTTATCTAGATAATATATTTACTAGATTAGTAATTCTAAGTTAGTATTTTAGATTAAAATTAAATACTAAGAACTTATAGATCTAGTAAATAAGCTCTCCCTAAAGGTATTATATTAGTATTATTATAATACTTATTAAAACTTAATAGTTTATAAAATTATAGAATTTTTCAAAGATCCTATCAAATAATACTCCTAGTAGTTCAAACTCTTAATAATAACTAATAAGTCTTATTACCCTATTCCCTATTTCTATTCTATTTTACTAAGTTTCTTTAAATAATAAATAGCTAGTTATTATTAGTTTTCTATTTTGTATATTAGAATACCTGAAATTACGTATTATAATATATCTATCTCTATTCTAGTCTTTCTAATGAGGTTTTAGTATTAGAAAGTTATTACTAAATAAAAAGCGTTTTATGATACTAAGAATATAGATTTCAATCTTCCAGTTATAAGGAAACTTTCTTCTCTATTTTCTTTTTAAAGAATATTATAAATAATACTATGATTTTCAAGTAATTAGTAATAAAATTATAGTAGAAATTATAGAAGTCTAAAAATATTTAAAGTTCCTTAAATATTTTAGTAGTTTCTACCTAATAATAGTTTAGACTTTTATTAAGTCTATTTTAATATTTTCCTAACAAATATATATTTTAGGAAACTTATTTCTTCTATATAGAACTTATATTTAGAAAGTATAGTAAAAAGATATATTTTATATGACTTAGTAAAGATTTATAGTAATAGTTTAGTATAGCTTTCTCTAGTATTTATTATATATACTATAATATTATCTATATATACTATATAATATATATTAATTACAATAGTAAGTATATAGTTAATATATACTTAAAAGGTTACTTATATATTAATAAAACAAAATAACATTATTATAAATTTATAGTAGTTATATTATATCTTAAATACTATTTTCTAGTAATCTTCTAGTTTAATCCTAATAAAGTAATAAGTATCCTTAAAATTAATCTTTAAAATTTATATTACTTCCTAAAGTTTATCTTAGAGCTTACTAATAAGTCGTAATAAGTATTAATCCTTAATTATCACTTTATCAAAATTTCTATAATTAATACATAAGTATAAAGAGTTATTTCTCTCTGGAAAGAAAAAGATTAGTATACTTATTTTACTTATAAAGAACTATATATATCTATTTACTAGGCTTTCTATAATATATACTTTTAATTCTTCTAATTACTATTTATTTAGTAAATACATAGGTTTATAAAGTAGTTTCTTATTTAGTTCTAAGTTAATAGTATATTAAGTATTTTTAATGACTAAGACTGATTTTACTATAATTTAAACAAATACCTTTTACTTACTCATAAATTCCCTAGGGATATCTATAGTTATTATAATTTTATCTACTTCCCTAAAGACCTCTATATAAACTTTAGAGTTATTATTTATTTTACTAATATATAATATATTAATAGTCTTATTATTCTTAATAATCTCTTAAATAAATATTTCTAGTTTAGTAATAGATATTTATTTATAATACTAGTTATTTATCTAGGTATTAATTATAATACCTTCTTAGTTTATAGAGTCCTATTTTAATAAGAAATCTATATATTCTTCTAGCTAGTCAGTACTATTAAATAATTAGTATAATTTCTATAGGTAACTATTTAAATCTATAAGAAAGAATATTAATTAGTAATATTTCCCTAGCTCTAATATTAAACTATTTAATCCCTCTAAAATAAGTATAACCTTTTTAACTAAGACTAATCTTAGTAATATTACTAGATATTTACTAATAAAGTCTATTAATAAATATAAATCTATTTTTATTATTACTTTGGTTTCTTTAGTATTTTAAAGAATAATTACTAAGTTTATAGCTATTTTCCTTTTAAGGACTAAGTTCTTAGTTAATATAAGGACTATTAGTTCTGTGTTTATTTTTATTTATTTCCCTAGATTTCTTTAATATAGAAGTTAGTATTAATAGTTTAGACTAAAATATAAAAACTTATAGTATTCTACTCTTAGCTAGCTATTAGTATTGAGTTCATATTTATTTTAAGCTTATAGTTTATAGCTCTATACTTTATCTTACTATATAAGAAATATATTTCTATAATCTATAATATAGCTAATATATTTATATTCTTCTAATTTAGGGTAAATATAATATTACTTAACTTACTAGTATTTTATTACTATTTACTTAGAATTAATAGAATAAATAGACGTATTTAGTTTACTACCCTTAAAAATAGTAATTAATGGAATAGTTATGAATTTATATACATTTACTTATATTCTTTATTTCATATTAGTTTACTAGTATAATGTTATTATAATTCCCATAGGTTTTTAGTTTCTATTATAATATTTCTAGCGTTTAGGATAAAGTTATTAAAGTGCTCTATTTCCTTTTTTAAACTAAAGTATAAGTAGTAGAAGTAGATAAAAGCTTCTCTTTTATTCTAATTAAATCTAAGTATACTTAAGTTTTAGTATAGTATTAACTATTTAGTATAATACTATCTAAATAACTAGTATTTTCTTTATTATTATCTTTCAAGGTTTTACTTATATACCTTCTCCTATACTTCTACGTTAATATATTATTAGTAAATAAATATAATAAAATTAGTTTAAATAGGTTTATCTTCTAGGCTAGTTTTATAGTTTCTCTATTCTATCTAGAGTTAAGATATTAGTTTTATAAATATTTATTAGATCTATTAGTTAATTATATTACTTCATTAGATCTAGTAGTTATTCTTAATAGTAATAATCTAGTTATGAATTTATTTGGCTTTAAACTCCTCTTTCATTACTCTATAATTATATAAAAATAGCTTCTCCTAATTCTTAAATAATCTAGGTATTACTAATTACTTAGTTAACTATTAGATAAGAGCTATAGTTTACTTCTTATAAGCTTCTTATTATTTTCATATCTACTTTTAGTATATTATTATTTAGGACTATATAATTTTAATTATTTTACTTATAATACTTACTAGGTCTAGCTTAGGTAAAAATAGTAATTATAATAATACTTAGGATTACCTCTTAAATTTAGGTATTAATTACTAAAAACCTAGTAACTATTTAGCTTTTAGAAGTATAGTAGAAGTTATTCTACTTCTTTTTTTTATATTAAAAAACAAGTATTCTTTCCTTTAAGATATATCCTATATAATATCTTCTGATAAGTATTTTTTTAATTTATTTAGTATATTATTAGTAAAAGCTTGTATTAATACTAAGCCTTAAATCGTCTTAAGTAGTATATAAAAAGTATTTCTCTTTAGAGATATTTCCCCCTGAAATAATTATCTAAATATTATTACTATTTTACCTACTTAATCCCTAGTAATAATATAGTATAATAATAGTAGTTTTATTATGTATTTCTACTAAGTTTAGTACTAATTATTAAAGTTTATTAAAGCTTATACTAGGTCTATACTTATAAAGTAGCTACTTCTTGTAATATGAATTATTACCTGATATTTTTATTTATACTAATTATTTAAAGAATTAAGTAGAAGTAATAGAATTATAAGAATATAGCCAAAAGCTTGAACTAGGAAAAGTTTAGATATATAAGTAAAGTCTATATTACTATATAGACTATTATTTAAAAGATCTAAGTTATAATCTTTCTACTAAAAACTCTTCTAGTACTTAGCTAGCTAGTTACTAAGTATACTATATAGTCTATTTATTATATCCTTATTTAAATATCTTTTACTTCCTTACTAGTAAATTTCTTTTTCTATTAGAATTCAATCCTTTCATTTTTCTATTTTAGTAGTATTACTATCAAGAAGA
The DNA here is from genome assembly GCA_004367215.1 of Colletotrichum trifolii. NCBI lineage: Eukaryota > Fungi > Ascomycota > Sordariomycetes > Glomerellales > Glomerellaceae > Colletotrichum > Colletotrichum trifolii. The sequence goes on from RYZW01000628.1 coordinate 6,672, forward strand.
TTTCAAATTTGATAAGAACTTTCTAGATTCCTTGACCTAACTTAGTTTTTAATCTAAATTTCTAAGTAAACCTAGTGAATTTATAAATAAATAGGATAAATCTATCAAATCTATTATATATTATAGAAATTATAGGTCTACAGAAATCTAAACAAATATGAACTAAATATTAAGGATTTTACTTTTACGTTTTATTGATCTTATAAGTATTATCAATAAAGCCTTTTTTGATAGAAGTTTTCTAAATAGAAAAAAATGTATTTTATTTATTTTACAGGATAAATTTAGAAAATTATCCTTTAAACTACTTGTTTAGTTACTTTTGCTCTATATCTAGAAAAGTATCTAATACCTTTACCTTATATATAGATTTAACGATAAGTCTTAGTTGATAATAGTATTCGTACTAATACTAGCTAATACCTAGTTAAAAAAGCAATGAAATTACTTCTTAATATAGATAATTATATCCCTAGTTCTAATATTTAACCTTATAGTAATAGAAGACTTTATAGTAATAATCTGTATAAAAAGAGCTTTATCTAGGCTAAAGTTTAGTATATATAGCTAAACATAACTATTAAGGTTATAAGGTTACGAGACTTTATAAATTTCTTAAGAAAAGAATAAGATGGAATACTTATAAAAGCTAGGTATTCTATAACATATTACTTTTTGGTATCTTTTTTAATAGATCTAAAGTTTCCTCGAAATCTATATAGTTACCCGTAAAAGGAAAACTATAAAATAAATATAGAAATATCTAGTTATAATTATGATAATTAAAGCTATTATTTTATTCTAATAGGTTTTAATAAAATTATCCTAAGTCTGGAAATTATTAGGCAACTTGTAGATATTTAAAACAATATTATCTAGCTAATTTCAAACTTACTATACTAAGCTAATAATATTAGGGATTAGGTATTAACTAAGTAATATCTTAATAGTAGTATACTACTATAATAGTAGTTACTAGATATTTTGGAGTATTATAGTAATATAATTATAGAGGTTTTAAAAACTATCTAGTTATATTAGGAGTATTTATATTTCTATAAGTATTTTATATATCCTAATTATATTTAATTAATATATTAAAGTTATCTACTAATAAAAGTAAGCCGAGTCCTATTATACTTATATAGAGATTATAAGTTAGCTTATATTAGTAATAGAGAACTCTTATATTAGTAGTATAATTAAGATTATTTACTTGTAAGAATAAGCTAAGCCCTAGTATATTTATATAGAGATTATAAGTTAGTTTATATTAGTAATAGAGAACTCTTATATTAGTAGTATAAAGTCTTATCTTAGGGGTAAATAGTACTTAGTCTATAATAAGGGTACTAAAGTCACGGATATTAAAGTTATAATAAATGTTTGCAAAAAAGCACTTATAATTAGTAGCAATTAAATGTCTTGCGATATTCGAATTATATATAGGTATAAAGATATAAAGATGTAAAGATATAAAGGTATAAAGATATAAGGGGATAAGGTTATTATAGAAGGAGTTATCAGTTGTTTATTATCTATGAAAAGGTTAATATAGGGTAAGTATATTAGCTACTATAAATACAAGGGATTCAGCCTTAAGTTAACTAGGGGCTAGTTATAGTAGTTAGTAAGGGGGTAGGAAAGCTAAACTTATACTTTAGGAGGTAATATGTCTACTTATAGTTATAGTAGAGAGTAAGCTATTAGTCTTTTCTTTTTAAACTACTTATAATAATTATATTATTATAATTTAAATAGTTATAAAAGTGCTAAATACTTTATAAATTAATAATAGAAAGCATGAAATACGTTTATAGAATAGGAATATTAGATTTGTATATATTATCTTTCTCAGATCTTATTATTAGATTAGAATCCTTTTCTAAATTTTAGAGTAAAAGCTTTTCCCAGAAGATTGATAGAATTCCAATAATATTAGGTTCTTCACAAAGTAATAAATTAACTCTGAGTTCTCAAATATAATACATTTCCTTTAATATAAAAGTGTAAGTTATAAGAAATACTTTTCAATCTTCTACTCTTCCAGCTATAAAATAAATAATACTTCTTTATTAACTTCATTTTAAAACTAGTTTTATGTTAAACAGAACAGATTTATCTTTCACTATATTAATAGGAATAGCTATATCTAGGTAAAAGTAAATATTCTTATAAGTATGCATTTTGAATAAACCCTTAGAATTTCTAGTAATATATAAGTTTACTAAGTAATCTAGAGCTTTATCATCATTATAAGTATTGTTTCATTCTATATAGGAGTTTTAGATAATTCTAATATCTTTAAAAATATTATTCTACTTACGAAAAATATCAAGATTTATACCTTCAGAAATAGACTTTTTATATTAAGGACCTTTCTTATTTCCTGATATTTATTCTTTACTTTATTATCTTCTTTAGTTTTAATTAAAGTAATGATAATAGATTTCAAATTCTTCTTTTTAGATTTCTTCTTACTTTTTCTATTACTTTCTATCAGGATATTCTTTTTCTAACTTACCACTTTCTGTAGATAAAGATAAATACTTCTTTTAGTATAATTATTCTTCTTATAACTTTCATAAAAGACTTATTTTTATCTTTTATAAGAGTTCTTACTAATTCTGAAACGTTTCGTTTTCTAAGTTCTTTTAGTATAATTAATTATATTATCATTTCTTTTTCTAAATTTATCTAATAGCTCAGAAAGAAAAGAATCTAAACTATAGATTTTTTCTTTGGACTTAAAGTTCTAAATTATAGAACTAATAAAATCCTTATAATTAGGATTACAGTTATTGAATATATATAGTAAATTATTTATTTATATTAAAAGCTAGCTATAAGAGATAGTTTATTAGTGTTTTAAAAGAGTTATAATAAACTTAAAGAATTTATACCTAAAGTGAAAACTCTATACCGAAGTATAGGGGTAATAGTTGTGTAGAACTTTAATAATAATATCTTATATATACCCTAAGGCTTAGGTTTATAATATACCCCTTACTATCTTTCTCTTCTAATACTATAGTAATACTAACTATTAATAGTTTTTAAGAATATACTAATAATCCCTAATTACCTAAATTAGTTTAGCTAAGTAGAAAGTTCTATCTAAAATATTTCCCCTGAATACTACTAGTATTCAATAGTCTTACTAGTAAGAAAATTCAAATATTACTAATATTCAATAATCCTAGTAATAAGAAAGTTTATATTATGTTCTCTTTAAGTAATTCTATATTATATTCCTCTTTCTATTAACCTATTTAAAAACCTATTTTTCTTTCTTAATATAACTCTTTCTTTTGTAGAATTGTTAAACTTCTTATTCTATACTTATTATAATAGTACTATTTTATTACCTTTTTACTCCTATTTCCCTTTTTCATTCTCCTTCTATTATTATATCTATTATTATTCTTACTAGTTCTAGACCTTTTAATGTTAACTCTTTCTACAATTATGCCTCTTTCAAACTTACTATTTACATTTATACTAGCTATATTATAAAGAATAATTATAATAAAGAAGAAGACTAGCTACTAAATATAGTAATCTTTACTTATTTAAGCTATTACTCTAAATATAATCAAAATAACCTCCGCTCAAACTATATATCAAATTATAGCTAATTCTATTATAACTATCCAAATATAAAGAATAAATATAAATAGATCTTTTATTTCTTTAATACTAGTTTTAAACTATATAATACTAATTACTAGGTTAATTACTTAATTATATTTAGTAAATATATTATTACTTTTATAATCCTAACTAATAATAAGAAAAATACTGCTAAAAGTTACTATAACCCTATTTCTTTACTAGAGCTTTACACTTTAACCTAATATTATAATAAATACCTCTATTATTCGTAGTAAATACCTCTAGCCTATATTACTATAAGACTTATTATTCTTTTATCTTATTTTGAAAATACCCCTTTACCTATCCCTACTTTTATTTCTAAATACGTTATTACTAGCTTTTATAGTATTATATAGATAATAAGAATCTTCTTTTACCCTTTCTTAGTTTTATTATACTAATCTTAATATAAAGAAATACTATCATATATTCTAGTAGTCATACTATATTCTATTAATATTATAACTTTATCTTTAGCCTTATGAATACTAGTTTACTTATATACTATTATCATATAATTACTACCATTTACTAATACTAATAATACATTACTTATGAATAAACATTATTTATTATTATCCCTCATAAAGAAGAAAAATAGCAGTAGAATAATAATACGAAAGAAGAAGGATACTAGGAAAATAAACGAAATATGGTATAAGTGATCTTTGTATTTAATATATTTACTTGGTACCTAAAGGATAAATATTATAATTAGTGATATATATCTTTTCTAAACTATTATATTAATTAGTTAGTAATTTATATAACCTTTTTATACTAAGATATTGATATCTATTTATTGTTACTTCTAATATCTCTATATCATGGTTTAAATTATAGTATAACATTATAATTGATAAGACTTTTCAAGCATTATTATATTAAAATATTATAACTTTTCTATAAAACTAATATATTATAATTATAACTTTACTTTAAAATATTCTTTATTATAAATGTCTTTTTATTTTTCCATTCTTCCTAAACCATGCTATCTTCCCTAGGAAGAACTAGAATAAGATCAAAATATATATCTATATATTACTAGGATAGTAATAAACTATCCTCTACTTATTTAACAAACTTAACTTAGAATATTAGATAGATCCTTATAGAAATATCTAAAATAATATTGAATAGGTTTAATACCTTAATAGCTTAATATTCAGAAACTCTTTAATAAAGCTTCTTATTTTATTAATTTATTTAAATGAAATATAATAACAGTTATATTGTATGTTTGATCTAGTACGTTCTAACTATTTATTGTAATCTATTAATACCTACTTTACTATATCATTATATATTGTTATTATGATGTAATTTATAGTAATACTATTTTTAAAATATAATAAAAGTACTAAACCTTATCCTAAACTAGAATATATAGTCTTCGTCTACTGAAAAATATAAGATATGTATAGTATTAAACGTATCTAAAAACCAATTAACACTTACTTTAATAAGTAAAACGTCCTTACTATGTAGCACTAATTAATATATAATGATATAAACTAATGAATCTTGTTATAAGAAAATAATATATACTTACAATAATACTTCTATTTTAAGTATTATTTTCTTTGTCTTACTATCTATCTAAAAATAGAATAATATCAATGATAATTATTATACTTCTATTAAATAGTATAATACTATTTAAAAGGTATTCATTTAATCTAAGTTATAATTAATAATAATTGATATAAAGAAACTATAAAACTACTAGTAAACATCCTAAAGTCTCTTCATATAAACTTCAATTATTATAAATATTGGAGTTTTTACTTAGATATACTTAGATAGCTAGTTAGTAACTACTATTAAAAGCCTTAAATCTCCTTCTATAATAGATAGTAGTTTTATAATATATTTAATACAAATCTAACATAAAGGTTTATTAGGAATTAGCAAAAGTTATAATAAACTTCAGTAATACTATTAGCTTTTATATAAATACTAGTAAATATTTTACTTTTAAACCTAGTATTTAATATTTTTCAATTTACTATCTTCATACTGATTTAATAAGAATATTGTAAATATTAAAATAATATGAAAGTAACCTAAAACTAAAACATTATAAACTATTTAGGAGATTTATAATTACTAGAAATTTATACTTAAGAACCTAAACCTAAGTTTAATATAGTAAAATACTATTCTTTCTTACTATGTAATTAACTATTTACATTTATATTAAAGTTTCTATTCCGCTAAATATATTAGTTTAATATTTAACTAGTTTTTACCGTTTTATATAAAGAATAATAAGTTCGAATCCTGTAGTAAGAAAGTATAACTAGTAGCTTTATATTTACTAGTTATATAAAGTATATAGTAACTACTACTAGCTATTAGCTTCTACTAATAACTATTAATAACTAGTAACTATTAATATTAATAGTTAGTAACTACTAATATTAATAGCTAGTAACTATTAATAGCTAGTAAAAAATATTACTAGCTAGTAAGTATTAGTATTATATAACTATAATCTTATGATAAATAATTATAATAGATATAGACCTATATATACCTTCTATATCGATCACTTATTATGTTTAACTAACTACGTTATTACTATCTAAGGTTTCCTCTATTTATATATTTCCTTAGCCTTAGTATCATTTATAAGGTATATAAAGCAAGAACTAAGGTAAAAGCTGACTACTAGGTATAGCTTCCTTTAAAAGGTTCCCAAGAGGTATATGACTTTAAATGGATCGAAGAGCTTTAATACAACTACTATATTAAAGTTTCTAATAAGAGTATTCTTATTACTTAATAAATAGTTCCTAGGTAAACTTTATATATCAGTATTAATCTAATTACTTAGTTTCATAAGATTAATAAAACAATACTTTAGAATATAGTATACCTATCTAGTGATTTACTAGTAATATGCTACTATACATTCCCTATTTATATAACCTTTTTCTTATTTCTTTCTATCTAGCTATTATATATGAGATATATTCAAGAAAGCTTTCTTTGTCTTTAAAATTAACTTAACGAAATTAGAAAATATATATTAGAAATATTACCTTTATTATATTATCTTAGCTGTATCAAAAGAAAACATTAAAGTACTTTATGGAATAACCTAAGTAATACTTAAAAATAAAGCTAAATTCTAATACAACTTCTATTTACTTAACCTATTTTTCTGAAATAAATTTAAACCTTATAAAGGATTTTAAGATCTTATAATTAGAAAGAATGATAAATAGTTCTACTATGTTTTATAGCTCTACTAATTATATTCTTTAGTATATACTAGTAATTCTCTATTTTAAATAATATAAATCTACTAAATTCAAGTAAATCTAATCAAATTATAAGTTACTAGTTATAATATACTATATTTATGTTTGTATACAAAATAGTTACTTAATATTATCTTTAAATAATTTATATTTACTATTATTTATTATTCTAAGTCCTATTAAACTATAATTAATTCAAAGCTAAATATAGATTTAAATATTGTGAACGGTTTTTAATATATGATATCTCAATAAAACAAATATTCTTTTTATACTAGCTATAAAATAGACTCTATTGAACTAGAGAAGTAATCAATTTATCTATAATAGAAATTTATAAAACTAAAGAAGTTCTAGGTATTGTAAATATTCTTTGAAACTCTTTATTCCTATATAATTTGACTTTTCTTAACATTATAATACATATTTCTCTTTATTTTAATGATACACCTTAGATATTTAGTTTAGTTTATAGAAAACCTATATTTCTCTCATTCTCAATATAGTCTAGGTCTTTATAATTACATTTAACTTTAGTTTTATAATTACTCTTGAACTTATAATTATGAATAAAAATATTTTCCTAATAGACTATAATAGGATTATTAAGAATATTATAGCATGTACTATTAATATAGTATGAGAATATTACAAATACACTTATTGACTTGAAAGAGGTAATAAGCTACGTAAATGAACTAAAATATATTTGAAAATAGTTTCATACTTATTTTCCTTTATAATATAAATCTTATACGAATCTTGCTGAATATTAACCTTTATAAACTATATTACTTTAAGTAATAAGTAAAACAACTCTTCAATTACTAATAACTAGTAATAATTATAAATAGTATTAATATTACAAATATAATAGTTTATATAAAAATACTATTTCCCCTTAAGCCTTTTAAGAAATAAAATGAATCTCTGAGTTATAAATAAATTAACTGAAACTTTATCTTTAGTTATCAGGTCTATAACCTAATATTAAACTTCAAGGAAATATTCTTTTAATCTATTATAAAATAATCTTTATGATAAATCTAGTGATATAATATTTAAACTCTTTCTTAAATATATAAAATAATTAAAGAAATTCTAATAAAAAAGAAAACTACAAACCGTATCTTTATTAATTAAATCTATAGAAAAGCATAAATAACTAGTAAGGTCAATATTAACTACTTTAAAAGAACTAGTAATAAAACTACTAAAACTATGTTTATCTATACTAAATTAATTACCAAGTATTCATATCCCTTTTCCTCAAAACCAGAAAGTTTTATGTTTAGTAATTTAATATAATATATAAATCTATTTATAGATATCTTCTTTAATATATTACTAACAGCTTGGAAGGTAGAACTACTTATTATATCTATCTTTTTCTTATTCTTAAAAAGATCTAAAATAACCTATTAATATTATAATCATAAGTTCCTAAAAGCCACTAACTATAATATTCTTAAAGTTATGGGAAATAAAACTTTTAATACTTATATCCTCAAATTAATACCTAGTTTAACTATCTTAATAATATGAATTCCTCAATTAATATTCAAAATAATACTCAATTAGTATAACTATAATAATATAATGAATATAAGATTCTAATACTTTATAAACTTCTTACTAATTATTCCACAATAACTTTAATAATTATTATCCTAAACAGAAGTAAAAAGACTAATATTTATTAGTATAAAAACTCAAAAAAGCTTATCTATTTATCTGTATATTTCTCTAGTCTTATCTATTATTATAATAATATTATTATTGGTTATATTAACCTACCACCTAAAAGATCTCTTCTTAATAACTAGGCTTTTTTATTATTTATAATTCTTTTATCTAACTATAAAATCTAAGTATTAATATTAGAGAGTACTGGTAAATAAGTAAAGATCACTAATATTAAGTAGTAAAATAGTCTTTAAAACTATAATATGTATAAATACTAGCTTATATATATACCTAGATAACTATAGAGTCTACCTACTAAATCCTCTATATATATATATATATATAATAGTTAACGAAAGCTTACTAGTTATAACTACCGATATATTTAGTACTCTATAATAAAGAGGGGTAGTATTATAGTAATATTATACTAGTATTAGAATAACTTAAAATTTCCTTATACTCATTTTCTCTATATTCTCATTCTAATTAAATATTAATTCTAGCTAATATAGAAACTATTACTAGTTATAATTTCTTAACTCTATATTAGAAATCTTAAAGTCTCTTATAATTCTATAATGACATTTGACTATAGTATAATAATCTATCTAGCTAATATTATAACTAATAATAAGTAGACAATAAACAACTAATAACTCCTTCCGTGATACCCTTATACCCTTATACCCTTATACCCTTACAACTACACATAATTCAAACATCTCGAGATATTTAATTACTACTAAATATAAATACTCTACTCAAATATATATTATAACTTTAATATCTATAACCTTAATATTCCTATTAACTAAACTTTACCTACTTCTAAGATAAAACTTTATATTACTAATATGAAAATTCTCTACTACTAATATAAACTAACTTATAATCTCTATATAAATAAAGTAGGATTTAGCCTATTCGTATTAGTAAATAATTTTAACATATTAAGTATGTAGTTATATTAAAGGTCTTTGATCTATTTAAAGTTATATACTCCTCGGGAACCTTATAAAAGAAGTTATACCTAGTAGTTAGCTCTTGCTTTATATACTTTATAGATACTACTAGTACTAAGGAACTATTTAAATAGAAGAAGCCTTAAGTAGTAAATGTGGTTAGTTAAGATAATAGCTAATAAATACGGAAAGTATATATAAAGGGAAAGTATAGGCCTATATCCGTTATAGTTACTTTTTATAGGATTATAGATATGTGATACTAATACTAGCTAGCTAGTAGCGCCTGGAACTAGCTATCAATAATTACGAGCTATTAATAGTAGTAGTAGTAAGAGCTAATAGCTAGTAGTAGTTGCTATATAGTTTATATAACTAGTAGAAATACTAGTTACAGTAACTTATTATAGGATTTAAACTTATTATTTTTGCCGTAAAATAGTAAAAGCTAGCTAGACGTCAAACTACTGTATCAAGCGGGATAATATATTAAATATAGTTAATACATAAGCAATCTTTATATAGATATAGATATTTCTAGTATAGTTATATAACTTTTAAAATACTTATAATTATAATATTATAATATTCTAAAATATCTAGTAATTAGTATTATAGTAAAATATTAATATTAAAGTAGTTTCTAATTAATACTTAGTCTCTAATATTATTAGCTTAGTATACTAACTTTTAGGATAGCTAGATTATTTTCTTTTAAATATTTATAAGTTATTTATTAATTATAGTATTTAGAATAAGTTTATTAAAGTTTGGTCTAATATACTAATAATTTGAATTATAATAATTATAAGTAAATATTTGTGTACCTATCTTTTCATTATCTTTCTATAAGTAACTATATAGATTTCAGGGAGATTTTAGTTCTATTATAAAAGTTATAGAAGAATAATAGATCACGGAATACTTTATTCTTATATCTTAAAACAGGTATTTTATTCCATTCCATTTTCAAGAAATTCAAAGGAATTCTTAACTTTATAACTTCAGTAGTTATTCTTTGCTATATATATTAAATTCTAATTTTAATAAAGCTTTCCCTATATAGATTATAACTATAAAGTCTCCTATTACTATAAACTTAAATATTAGAACTAGGGGTATAAGTATCTATAATAATAAGTAATTTCATTACTATTTTAACTAGTTATAAGCTAGTATTAGTATAAATACTATTATTAGGTAAAATTTATAATTAAATCTATNTATAAAGAGTAAAGAGTTTAGATACTATTCGAGGTATAGAGCAAAAGTAACTAAATAAACTAATAGTAATTATTTAAATCTAATAAGATAAGGCTAGGTATAAATAGTTTAGCTAGAAGTTTTCTACTTATGAATGCTCTTCTATTTATCTTATAATAAATTTAAATCAAAAAAAACTTAATAACTATTTATTTAAACTCCTAATAAGAATAGTAAATCTTCCTAAAAGTCTAAGTATTTTAATAAGAATTCTTATAATACTTAGTAAAACATTTTAAGAATAGATTTATATTTGAATTATCCTAAAGTCCTTATATTATATAGAAATCGCTAACTTATATCTAGACTTTAGGTAATAAGCTACTTTAAAAAAACTACTAGAAGTCTTCTCATCTCTTCATAAAAGCTCAGTTAAAATCTAATTAATATTATATAGTTATTTACTATATGGAAAGATCGAAAGTATTACTATTAAAAAAGTACTAATGAAGAGTAGTTTCCTTTTTGTATAAAATACTTATATTACTTGAGAAGCTACTTTATAATCCTGTCAGAACTTTATAAAAGCTTCTTAGAAAGCTTAGTCTATATTTTCTATTAGATTAATCTATTATTAATCTATTAGAATGTTAAGTAAAAGTTCTAGAGTATTAATATCTATTATTGTCTTTTATTACTTTCAATTTTCTTATATAGTCTACTATTTGTTACTAAATTAAATTTAGGTAAAGAACTTATTAATATTAGAAACTAGTTATAAGAGATATTTTAGTAATATCTTAATAGAGTTATAATAGACTTAAAAAGTTTTGACTTTGGGTGAAAGCTAGTTACTAGACTATAGGGGTAATAGCTATATAAAGCTTTAATAGTAATATTGTTTATAAGCCTTAAGGCTTAAGTCTATAATAATTTAAGTGCTTCTAATTTATTATAAGATAAATAATTGATTAACGTTTTATGTTTATTTAGAAATTCGTCTATATAATTAAGATTACTTAAACTAATATTTAAAAGTTCTTTTTACATTGAAAGTTTATTAATATATCCTGAAAGCCTATAGAACTCTTATATATATTTAAATACTTTTATTTGGTTACTTTTACTCTATACCTAGAATAGTATCTAAGCTTTTTACTTTATATATAGATTTAACTATACACTTTACCCGATAATAGTATTCGTGCTAATACTAGCTTATAACTAGTTAAAATAGTAATGAAATTCGTATTATTATAGATAATTATACCCCTAGTTCCGATATTTAACTGTATAGTAGTAGAAGACCTCGTAGTAATAGTTTATATAGGGAGAGCTTTATTAAGACTAGCTAAAGTTTAATATATATAGCTAAAAGTAACTACTAAGGTTGTAAAGTTATAGGGTTGAGAACTTTTTTAAACCTTT
>RYZW01000629.1:618-17662 GCA_004367215.1 Colletotrichum trifolii
GTAATTAATACTAGTAATACTAATTAGCGACCTATTTTTACATAATTATTATAAACTATACTTAGCTAGTTAATTCTAGTTCTACTTAAATCCCGATAACTATACCTAAGAAGTTAAGTACTAGTAGACTACTAGTAAGCCCCTAGTATTACTTTTAAGTAGACTTTTTATACTTTTTACGAGACCTTCTCTTTTACTCCTTAGTTCTAAATAAATAGTATTTGCGCTCCTTATAGCTAAATCATAGCCTAGGCTTAGCTCTTCGTATATAGTTATAAGAAATTTAGTTTTAAATTAACTAGAGATTAGTTATAGTAATTAGTAGAGGGGTAAGAGGGCTAGAAGAATATTTCAGGGGGTAATATATCTACTAATAGTTATAGTAGAGAGCTAGCTATTAGTTTTTTTTATTGTATATATTCTTAGTTGATTTGTAAAAACTAAATACTAGATATTTCAATTAGGAAGAAATTTAAATAATTATTTCTTTTAAATCTAAATTTCTTTAAAAAAGCTTGAAGCTTTAGATAATAATAATTACATAATTACTATTTTACTATGAATAGCTATAATACTATATAATAAACATACTATAAATTTAATGGTTACTAATACTTTTCCTAATATCTTTTTAGTTTTTATATAAATATTTTAATCTATATCTTCAAAAGTATAAAGTATTTTATAATTCTTTACGGAATTCTTACTAGAAACTATGTTTAATATAATATGAAACTTATATAAATTTAAACCTAAAGAAAAACTAAGATGCCTATTATATTTACTGAAACTGAAGAGATTAAATTATATCTCTATAATATTACTCTTCATATTACTCTAGCTATAAATCTTATTCCTTTTTAGTAATTATAAAAATAAAAGTATTTATAAAATACTAAGCTAAATTACTAAATTACTTATCTTAACTATAAAACGTAATTGTTTTAAAGCTACAACTATCAATATTCCCGCTTAATATACTAGTTTAATATCTAGCTAACCTTTACTGTTTTATAGTAAAAGTAGTAAGTTTAAATTGTATTATAGGTAACCGCGACGAGTAGCTATATAGTTTCTAGTTATATAAACTAAGTATAATAAATATTACTAGCTATAAGCTTTTATTGATAGCTATCAATAATTAGCGACTATTAAAAGCTAGTAATAGGTACTACTAGCTAGTAAGTATTAGTATTATATAACTAACTATAATCTTTAAAAAGTAACTAGAGTAAATATAAACCTATACTTTCTTTCTCTTCATAATACAGTTTCTATATTTATTAGCTATTATATTAACTAATTATATTATTACTATTTAGGGGTTTCTCTTTTTACACAATTCCTTAGCTCTACTACTATCTATAGAGTATATAAAATAAAAGCTAACTGCTAAATATAGCTCCCTTTTAAAAGTTTCCGAGAAGTACATAACTTTAAATAGATCAAAGACCTTTAATACAACTACTATAACTATTAATACTTTATATAACTAACAAGTCTTTGAATACTCTATATTTTATAAGATATTAACTATTCTAGTAATATATTTAATATTATATGAGCTTTCTCCTTAATATTATTACTCTTAGGAATATACTATAAATACTATTTAAAAGGCTCTAAGAAATAAAACATAGCTCTAGTACCAATGGTCGGGGATCTTAGTAGAAAGCCTCTTAAGTATTTCATTTTAAATATATAAAGTATTTATATAACTAATACCTACTTGAAATATAATACTTAAAAGCCTACTTAAAGAAAATATAACATATAATTTATTAGTACAATTAGATACAAGATCCACTATATAGAATATAAGAATACTTTATATACTACTCCTGAAAAATATATTATATTCAACTTCTATTCTTATTACTAACACTATGAAGATTATATTTCGATTGTAATCTTTAAAGTTTAAACTACTATTTAGTCTTAAGATTTCTATCTTATTAATTATAGAACAATCCTTATAATAGAGTATTTAAAGGTATTATTACACTTCTTAAGTACTACTATAGTATTAATATTAAGGTTTTTAAGTATAATAATGAGATTTCTAAATATAAGAAATTAAAACTTAATCTTACTTTTTAAGATATATACTTTAAACTATTTACTCTGAATACTTAAAACTAAAATAGAAATACTAAGTATATTAGAATAACTATCAAGATTTATATAAAAGCTATAAGAAAGAAAGATGAGTTACTTTTTAAATTCTAGCTTAGAGTCTAATAAGTAATAATATTTCTTTATAATCAAATAGAAACATACTTTTTTAACTAATAAATATTATATTAGAAACTTTATAAAACTACTTAAAAATTAGCATTATAAAGCTGGACTTAGCCTATTTCTACACCTATAACTATAAAGAATTTGTGTTTCCTAGAAATCTAAAATTAGAATACAATTAACTAATTTATTTTAAGAATATACTTTCATTAGCTTTTTAGTTAGTTATATTTTATTTAATCAATATTTGTTTAGGGTGTATTATTAGAAACTAGTCATAACAGGGATCCTAGTAGTACTTAAATAAGTTTATAATAAACTTCAAGAGTTTACATATAAAGTATAAACTCTGTACTAAACTTGAGTAATAATATCTATATAGGGTTATAAAAATAGTATTTTATATAAATCTTAAGGTCTAGGCTTTTAATATACTCCTCACTAACTCCCCCTTATTACTATAGTAATAGTAGTTATTAATAGCTTCTAGTTTCCTATTATACTTATAAATATCAGATAATCTATCTAATCGAAGAATCTGGAAATATCATAACATTAGATAATCCTTTTAATAAAAGAAATCAAATCCGCCTAATTCTAAATTGTTACCTAGAAAATTATATACTTTAACTATTTTTACTTATAGATATATAGCTACCTTTTTTTCCTAATTAGTATAATTATTTCTTTTCTCTTTTAGATAAATATATTTTACTTATATTTTATATTTATAATAATATTTAGTTTTTATTGTTATTTCCTTATTATTCTTTCTTCTTATTCTTATTATCTCTCTCCCTACTACTATATCTATTATTATTACTAATTCTAACCTTCTAAATAATAATCCTTTCTACTCTTATAACCTTTCTAAACTTATAACTCATACATATAATAACTATATTATAAATCGTAATTGTACTAATAATGAAAACTAGCCCCCTTATATTATTACTATCTCTTACTTAAACTATTATTCTAAGTATGATAAGAATAGCGAGCTTATAATTCATATGATAAATTATAATTATTCTTATTATAAGTATTTCAAGATAAAATACAAGTATAAATAGGGTTTATATTTACTTACTACTAATTCCGAGCTTTATACTACTAGATACTTAATCAATAATTTAATCTATACTAATAGTTATATTATTCCTTCAATAGTCTGTCCTATTACTAAAAGTATTAACATTAAAAACTACTATACTTCTATTTTTTACTAGGTTTCTATATTATAATAAGTTATTATGATAAATATTTCCATTACATATATCAAGTACCCTTTATTTATATTACTACTATACTCTTAATACTTTTTTCTTATATCAAAAATATTAGAGGCTAGCTATAAGAGATATTGTAGTAATACTTTAATAGTATTATAATAAATTCAAAGAGTTTATCTCTAAGGTGAAAACCTTTTACTAGATTATAGGGATTAAAGTTATATAGAGCTTTATTAGTAATATCTTATATAAGCTTTAAAGCTTAGGTTTATAATATACCCCTTATTACTCTCCTATTTTATTATTATAGTAACATATAGTATTAATAGTTTTATAATATATTAGTAATTTCTTAATACTTAAATTAACCTAACTAATAAGAAAGATCTATCTAAAATACTTCTCCTAGGTATTACTAATATTAAATAGTCCTATTAATAAGAAAATCTAGGTACTCTTAATATTAGATAGTCTTACTAATAAGAAAATTTGTACTACTTTTACCTTTAATAATCCTATACTATATTTTTCTTTTTATTAATCTATAAAAAACTCTTTTTTGCTCTTTTTATATAATTCTATTTTCCTCTTTTTAGATTTATATAACTTCTCATTTTATATTTATTATAATACTACTATTTTAACATTCTTTTACTTATTTTCCCCTTCTCGCGTTTTATTAATTATTCTATTAACTACTATTACTACTAGCTCTAGACTTCTTAATAACAACCCCTCCTACTACTATACTTTTTCTAAATCTATTACTTCTACTTATAATAATTATATTATGGAAAGTAACTCTGATAATAATAAGAACTAAGTTTTTTAATATAATTATCTCTATTTATTTAAATTATTATTCTAAGTAAAATAAGAGTAATATTACTTATCCCTATATTTTAAATGATAACCAATCCTACTACTAATATTTAAAACAAAAAAGTAAGTATAAGTAAAGCTCTTATCTTTTTATTACTAGCTTTAAGTTATATATTACTAATTACTAAGTTGATTATTTAATTATATTTAGTAACTATATTATTACCCCTATAGTTACTACTTCTTAAGAGAAAAGTAATATTAAAAACTATTATACTCCTATCTTTTTACTAGACCTTTCTATTATAATCTAATACTATGATAATTATTTCTATTATACTTAATAAGTAATCCTTACTTATATTACTACTATATTTACTACTCTCTCTTCTTATATTAAAAGTATTCCTGCTTCTATTTTTACTTCTATTCCTAAATAAATTATTACTAGCTTTAGTAGTATTATATAAATAATAATAAGCTTCTCTCTTTATTTTCCCTATTTGTATTGTATTAACTTCTTTATAATAAAGTATTATAATATATTCTAGTAGTCGTATTATACTTAACTAAGATTATAGCTATATCTGTAGCTTTATTAATATTAGTTTACCTATCTACTACTATTATATAATTACTACCTTGTATAAATACTAATAATATTTTACTTGTAAATTAATACTATTTATTACTATTTTTAATAATAAAGAAGAAGAAAAAGAAGAGGATAATCGAAGAGAAAAGTAGTTCTATTAGTATAAAGAAGTATAGGATAATAATACTCTGTTTATTTAATTTATTTACTTAATACTTCAGAGGCAAGTCTGTTAACTAGTTATATATACTCCCTAGGGGTTATTATATTACTTAATTTATAGCCTATATAGTTTTTGTATTATTAATAAATTAATATTAAGCTATTATTCTCCCTAATATCCCTATACTATAACTTAAATCATAAAATAGTTTTATTATTAGTAAAGCTTTTTAAAGGTTTTCATATCAAAGTATTATAACCTTTCTATTAAAATAAAATGTTATAGGTATTTCTACCCTAATATATTCTTTACTATAAATATCTCTTTAATATTATATTTCTCTTCAGCTTTATTATTTTCCCTAGTAAGAAATAAGATAGGATTAAAGTATATACTTATATATTACTATAATAATAATAAGCTATCCTCTATTTACTTGATAAAATTAATATAGAATATTAAATAGATATTTATAGTAGTTATATTAAAGGTCTCCGATCTATTTAAAGTTTTATATTTCTCCGGGATCTTTTAAAAGTAATTATACCTAGTTATTAGCTCTTGCTTTATTTACTTTATAGATACTACTAGTATTAAAGAACTATTTAAATGGAGGAAACCTTAAGTAGTAAACGCGGTTAGTTAATATAATAGCTAATAAATAGGAAAGTATATTATAAAAGGAAAGTATAGGCTTATCTATTGTAGTTACTCTTTAAGGATTATAGTTACGTAATACTAAATACTAGCTAGCTAGCTAGTAGTACCTATTACTAGCTATTAATAGTTGCTAGCTATTAATAGTAGGTAGCAAGAGCTAATAGCTAGCTAGTAGTAGTTACTACGATTAGTTTACGTAATCGGAAGGCACGTAGCCCCGGTCGCGCTTACCCGCCACAAAATTCGAACCTACTACTCCTACCATGACAGTAAGAGCCAGCCAGACGTTAAACCACTACGTCAAGCGAGAAAATAGATATTTATAGGGATATCTAATATAATGTTTAATAAGTTTAGTATATTAATAACTTTATATTCAGAAAATACCTAGTTAATCTTTTTATTTGGCTAGTTTATTTTAATATAGTATAATAAAAACTATACCTTATTTTTAATCTAGAACTCTTTAGCTACTTATTCTATTTTATTTATATTTATCTTATCATATTACTATCTATATACTATTACTACTTAAGCTATAGTAATACTATTTTTAAAATAAAAGAAGAAAGCTAAGATTTATCTTAAACTAGAATATATAATTTATTCTATTATCTAGAAATATAAAGTAAATATAATATTCAACCTATTTAGAAACTTATTTAAATTTACTCTAATTATTAAAAAGTCCTTATTATTTAGTATTAATTAATAAGTAGTAATATAAACTAGCTAGTCTAGTTATAAGAAAATAATATATATTTATAGGAAAACCTAAATCTTAGGTATTACTCTCTCTATTCTACTATTTACCTAAGAGTAGAATAATATTAATAAAAGTTATTATACTATTATTAACTAGTATAATATTATTTAAAAAGTACTAACCTAGTTTAAATTATAATTAGTAATACTTAATATAGAGAAATTATAGAATTACTATTAAATATCCTAAAACTTCTCTATAGAAACTTTAGTAGCTATAGATATTATGGTTTCCAACTAGATATATTTCAATAACTAATTCATAATTATTATAAAGAACTTTGAATCTCCTTTTATAGTAAATAGTAATCCTATTACAAAATTAATAGAAATCTATAACTAGAATTTATTAAGGGTTAATAGAGGTTATAGTAAGCTTTAGTAGTATTATTAATTCTTATATATATACTAGTAAATATTATATATTTATATACAATGTTTAATATTTTTTAATATACTATCCTAATACTAGTTTTTAAGAATACTACAAATATTTAATTAATACTAGGATAATTTAAAACTAGGGAATTATAGATTATTTAGAAGATTATAGTTATTAGTAGTTTATATTTAGAGACTTAGAGTTAACTTTAGTAGAATAGAATAGTATTATTTTTTATTATATAATTAGCTATTGATATTTATATTAAGACTTCTAGGGGGAATATCCTTATTACTTAATAGATAGTTTCTGAGTAAACTTTATATATTAGTATTATTATAATTGCCTAGTTCTATAGTACTAGTAATATAGTATTCTAGAATACAATATAGCTATTAAGTAATTTACTAATAGTATACTAATAATTATCCTTTACTTATATAGTTCTCCCCTAATCCCTTTTTATTTATATATTATAGATTAAGAGTATTTAGGAAAACTCTTTTTTATCTTTGTAATTAACCTAAAAAAGCTTGAAGACTTATATTATAAGTATTAGGTTTAATATATTATCTTAGTTTTATTAAGAAAAGGTATTAAAGTACTTTTTAAAATAATTTAAATGATATTTCAAAATAAAACTAAACTCTAATAAAATTTCTACTTATTTATCTTATTATTCTAAGATAAATCTAAGGTTTATAAAGTATTCTAAAGTTTTATAGTTAGAGAAAATAGTAAATAGTTCTACTATATTCTATAATTCTACTAATTATACTTTTAAGTATAATACTATTATTAGTAATTCGTTATTATAAATAGTATAATTCTACTAGGTTAATATAAACCTAGCTAAATAATAAATAACTAGTTATAGTATACTATTTTTATTTTTTTATAAAAAATAACTATTTAATATTATCTCTAAGTAATCTATTTCTATTACTATATATCATTCTAGATCCTATTAAACTATTATTAGTTCTTAGATAAATATAAACTTAAGTATTTTAAATATTTATTAATATATAATATCCTAGTAAAATAGTACCCTTTTCTATTTAAGTTATATAAAAAGATTTTATAAACTAGAAAAATAGTTAACCAAATTATAATAGAAATTCACGAAACTAAAGAAACTCTAAATACTATAAATATTCTTAGGAACCTCCTATTCCTATATAATTTAAACTCTTTTAGAAATATAATAAATACTCTTCCCTACTTTAATAATAAAACCTAGATATTTAGTTTCCTTTACTAAGAATTCGTATTTCTCTAGGTTTAAGTATAAACTAGCTTTTTATAAGTACTTAAAAATTTATTCAACTTTACTTTTATAGTTATTCTTTAATTTATAATTATAGATAAGAATATTATCTAAGTAAACTATAATTAAGTTATTAAGAATACTTTAGAGTATATTATTAATATAGTATTAGAATATTATAGGTATACTTATTAGCCTAAAAATATAATAAAGTTATTAAGAATACCCTAGAATATACTATTAATATAGTATTAGAATATTATAAGTATACTTATTAGCCTAAAAAGGGTAATAAGTTATTTAAATAAGTTAAAATAAGTTTAAAAAGTAGTTTTATATTTATTTCTCTTTATAATTTAAATTCTTTAAAATACTATTTAAATACTAACTTTTATAAACTATATTACTTTAGATAATAAGTATAATATCTCTTTAATTAGTAGCCAGGGGTAATAGTCATAAGTACTAATAGTATTAAAAATATAATAATTCACATAAAACTACTATTTCCCCCTAGGTTTCTTAATAAGGAAAATAAATACTTTAGTTATAGATAAGTTAGCTTAGGCTTAACTTTTATCTATTAGGTCTATTACTTAGTATTAAACCTTAAAGAAGTATTCTTTGAGTATATTATAGAATAAGTTTTATAATAAGTCTAGTTTTATTCTATCTAAGTTCTTTTTTAAGTAAATATAGGAATTAAAAGACCTTTAGTAAAATAAGAGGTTAGAGGTTTTATTTTTATTAAATAAATCTATAAAGAGAATATAAACTACTAGTAAAATAAGTATTAACTACTCTAAAGCTGTTAGTAATATAATTATTAGAGCTATATTAATCTATACTAAGTTAATTATTAATTACTTATATCCTTTTTCTCTTAAACTAGGCAATATTATAACCAATAACTTAATAAAGTCTATAAATCTATCTATATATATTTCTTTTAATATATTACTAATAGCTTAGATAGTTAAGTTATGAATTCTATCTTTCTATATTTTATTCTTTATAAGGTTTAAAATGACTTATTAATACTATTACTATAGTTTCTAAAAGATAGCTAAATATATTATTTATAGGATTATATATAATAAAGCTTTAAATATTTACTTATTAAAATTAATTTATATTTTAGTTATTTTAGTAATATAAGTTTTCTAGTAATTACTTAGAATAGTACCTAACTAGTATGATAATAATAATATAAATAATATAAACTTCTACTCTNAATAATATAATAAATATAAAGTTTTACTATTTTATAAACTCTTTACTAATTATTCTATAATAATTATAACTATTATTAACTTAGATAGAAATAAAAGACTAAGTGTTTATCAATATAGAAATTAAGAAAAATAGTTTATTTAGTTACTTCTATATTTCTCTAGTCTTATCTATTATAACATTATTATTAGTAGTTATACTAACCTTTCTCTTAAAGAGTCTCTTCTAGAAAGCTAGGTTCTTTTCTGATTATTTATTATTTTTCTATTTAACTATAAAACCTAAACATTAGTATTAGAAACTACTAGTAAATAAGTAAGTTATAGTTTATATTCTATAATAAAGTAAGTTTTAGTATTATGATATATATAAGTATTACTTTATATATATACCCAGATAACTATAGAGTTTACCTATTGGGTTTTATCTATATTTATAATAGGTATTAATTAGGGTCTTTTAACTATAATAGGTTATTTATCTAACTTCTTATAATAGGGAGTAATAGTAATATAGTAGTATTATATTAATACTGGGGTAGCTTAAACTATTTCTATACTTAGTATTTATATATTTCTATTCTAATTAACTATTAGCCCTAGTTAGGATAAAAACCAGGGCTAATTATAGTTTTATAACTCTATATTAAGGATTTCAAAGTTTATTATAATTATAAAGTAGTATTAGATAGTAGTATAGTAGTCTATCTAGCTAATATCGCGGTTAATAGTAATTATCCGAATTTAATAAGAGAGAACTAGTTAGAAATAGTTTAGCTTAATATCCCCTACCTAGTTATACCCCCCTATTTATCCTATAACTAATTTAAACTTAACAAAAAACTTAGTAAATATCTACTTAAACTNATCTATTTAGGTTTTTAATAGAAATAGTAAATCCTTTTAAGGATTTAGGTATTATAGTAATAGTTCTTATAGAATTTAGTAAACTACTAGAGAAATATGTTGAAATTATAATTATATTATAATTTTTATATTATATAAAAGCTACTAATCTATACCTAGATTTTAAGTAATAAACTAGTTTTTAAAAATTACTAGAAGTTTTTAAGTTTCTTAATAAAAGCTTAATTAATTTCTAACCTATATTATATAATTATCTATTATATAGGAAAATAGAGAATATTACTATTAAAAGGGGTAGAAATAAACAATAGTCTTTTCTTTAGAGAAAGTATTTATAATATTTATAAAGTTATATTATAATCTTATTAGAGCTATATAAAAATATCTTAGAAAGCTTAGTTTTTATTCTTTACTAGGTTAGTCTATTATTACTCTATTAGAACTTTTATTATAAGTTCTAGAGTAGTAATATTTACTATTAGTTTTTACTATTTTCTATTCTTTTATTATTTATTATTTATTACTAAGTTAAACCTAGATAAGAAGTTTATTAATTATAGAAGCTAGTTATAAGAGATACTTTAGTAATACTTTAATAGTATTATGATGAATTTAAAGAGTTTATACTTGAGGTGAAAACTCTTTACTAGACTATAGAGGTAATAGTTACATAGACCTCTAATAGCAATATCTTATATAAGTTCTAAGGCTTAGGTCTATGATAAAAAAACCTTTTCCCCTACTTTTATCTTTTAACCAAGATAAATTATAATTAGCCTTAATAACATTATATAAATAATTACAAATACTTTTTCCCTCTCTTCTACTTTCTTATTATACTTATTTCCTAAAATCGAATACTATATTATAGTCTAGTAATTATTTTACCCTCTACTACTATTATAAATATATCTTTAATCTAGTTTAGACTAGTTTATTTAAATACTATTACTATACTATTACTATATTCTATATTTAATAAACTTACTTTACCTCTATTACTAATACTTATTTATTTTACTTTATCTATAAACTAGTAGAAATAATTATTTCAAGTAATTTTAAAGAAGATAAGTTAAACTAATTATGTAGGAATAACGATAAAGTTACTAAGTATTAGAATAATAATAAAATTAAGTAAAATAGTAGATATTTATCGGAAGAATTATTAATCTAGAATATATCTTTAATGTTTCATTATATTTAGCTTATGGGTTATATAGCTTTCTATTATTAGTAAATTAATATTACTCTATTGTTTCCCTATATACTCCTATACTGAAATTGAAATTATAATACTATTTTATCATAAGTAAAACCTCCTTGAAACCTTTATATAAATATAATATATCTTTTCTATTCAATTAATATATTTCAGCTTTTACCTCGCTTAAAAGTATTCTCTATTATAAGAATCTCTTCTATGATACATTCTATTGAAGTATACTATTTTTTCTTATATGTACTAGGACAGGATTAAGCTGAATATCTATAAACTACTAAGAGAATAGGAGTTTATTACTAGTTTACTTCCTTAAGTCAATATAAAATATAAATAAATGCTTAAAGAAATATTAAGTATAATATGAAGTAAGTTAAATGTACTAATAACTTAATACCTATAAGTAACTTAATTAAGTTTCTTACTTAGCTAGTTAGTTTCAATATATTATTGTAAAAACCTCATATTGTCACTGACCTAGAACCTTTCTACTACTTATTATATCTAGATAATATCTATTTTATTACACTATTAAGCATAAACTATTACTCTTTATACTAGATTAATATCTTTATAGAAATAGATTGGGAATATTAAATCTTATGTAAGGTTAGAAGATATAAATTACTGTTTAATTTAGGATTAGAAGATCAATATCATATTAAAACTCTTAAGAAACTTATTAAGCCTGATTCTAATAACTAATAAATCTTTAGTATTTAATATAAGCTAGTATATAGTAATATAAGATAGTTAGTCTAGTTATGAAAGTATAATATATATTTAACGTAAGCTTGAATTTCTAATATTACTTGTTCTATACTACTATTTATCTAAAAGTAAAAGGATATTAATAAGAACTACTATATCTTAATTAATTTATATAATATTAACCAGAATATGCTGACCTAATTAGAATTTGAACTAACAATAATTAAACTCAGGAGGCTATAGAGCTACTACTAGATATCTTAAAACTATTCTACATAAACGTTAATAAATATAAGTATTATAGTTTCTAACTAGATATACTTAAATGAATAGTTTATTATAACTATAAAGAATTTAAAATCCCTCTCTAATACTAATAATAGTTTAATTATAGAATTAATAGAAATCTAGAACCAAAGTCTATCTAGGATTAGAAAGAATTATAAGAGTCCCTAATAGTACTACTAGTTTGTATATAAATACTAATATATATTATACATCTAAATAAAATACTTAATATCCTATAACATTCTATCTTACTATTAATCTCTTAATAATACTATAAATCTTAAGTTAATATATATAGTTAGATTAAAGGTCTTTAATCTATTTAAGGTTACATACCTCTCAGGAACCTTATAAGGGAAACTATACCTAATAGTTAGCTCTTACCTAATATACCTACTAGATACTACTAGTTCTGAGGAACTATTTAAATAGAGAAAACCTTAAATATTAAGATAAAGTTAATTAATATAATAAATAATAAATAGGGAAAGTATAAACCTATCTATTATAATTACTCTTTAAAGATTATAGTTATATAATACTAGATACTAGCTAGCTAGCTAGTAATACTTACTGCTAGCTATTAATAGTCACTAGCTATTAATAACNTAATAGCTAGTAGCGGTAAGTACTAATAGCTAGTAGTAGTTACTATACTTAGTTTATATAATCGGAAAGTATATACCTACTAGTTACGCTTACCTGCTACAGGATTTAAACCTACTACTCCTACTATAACAGTAAAAGCTAGCTACACGTTAAACTACTATGTCAAGCGGGGAAGTTAATATATAAGTAATTTAAAATAGAAGAATTATAAATTATCTAGAAGATTACTATTATATAAGAATAGGTATCGTACTAAGTCTATAGGTATAGTACTAAGTTTATTATACAGCTATACTAGCTTATATAAAGCCTAACCGCTCCAATTTGTTATATATAATTAAGGGGTAAAGTCTAGTATATATTACATATAACTAAATATAGCTATATATATTACGCGAAGTTCTATTTTAAGTAGATTAAAGAAAGTAGAGTTTTTAGAGATAGTATTAATATCTAAGGTTTATCTAGTATAAACTTTACTTCTTAAGTACATTATTCCTAATTTATTCCTCTAGTTTAAAAGATTTTACTTATAAGCTAGTATTTTTAAATAATACTTATTAAACGTTTTACTTGTATTTTATAAGAGATTTTTCTTATAAGCCTATTAATTTTATTAAACTTCTATTTTTATAATGAAGAAATAGTATTTTTTCTAGGTTATTTAGGTATTTTGTCTTAGGTAAAAGATACTTTAAATATCTCTGTATTTCTAGTACTCTTAATTTATCAAAGTTCTTATTCTTATTATATTTTTAAGTAATTTAATTAATTTATTATATTAATCTAAGTAATTAAAATACTAAGCTAGTAGTTCTAGAGAAGCTTTATAAAACTATTAGCTATAAAGTCTCCGTGAAATATATATCTAATCTTAAAAAACTCTTAATAGGTTTTTTACTATAACTAGTAATTATAGATATTTATATATTATAACTTTATATATAGTTATACTCTTTTAGGAATTATTAATTATATTCTTTACTAATTATCATGTTAGATTTAAATAGTTAAGTAAGGTTTATATATTTTATCTTTACTAAGTATATTAACTATAAAGTCTATAATGGTTATATTAAAGGTCTCGAATCTATTTAAAGTTGTATATTTCTCCGGGACCCTTTAAAAGTAGTTATACCTAGTTATCAGCTCTTGTCTTATTTACCCTATAGATACTACTAATACTAAGGAACCGTTTAAATAGAGAAAACTTTAAATAATAAACATAGTTAGTTAATATAATAACTAATAAATAGAAAATATATATATACTTATATCTATTAAAGTTATTCTTTAAGGATTATAGTTATATAATACTAGATACTAGCTAACTAGTAATACTTATTACTAACTATTAATAGTTACTAGTTATTAATAGTAAGTAATAAGTACTAATAGCTAGTAGTAGTTACTATATAGTTTACATAATCGGAAAGTATATATATACCTACTAGTTACGCTTACCCGCTACAGGATTAAATAGTTACTAGTTACTAGTATTAATAGTAAGTAATAAGTACTAATAGCTAGTAGCGGTTACTATATAATTTATATAATTAGAAAGCATATATATATATATATACCTACTAGTCACGATTACCCACTACAGAATTCAAACCTATTATTCTTACCGTAATAGTAAAAGCTAGCTAGACGTTAAACTACTACGTCAAACGGGATTAATTATAAAGGCTATTTAGAATAGAATAATAAAATAGCTAGTAAAACTTACTTTTTCAATAACTTAGGATAATACTAAAAGCTCTATTTTACTTTATCAAAATAGTAATAATATCTTATTTATTAGCTTACTACACTATTACTTTTCTCACGAAAGATATAATATATATTCAGAAGTTTTTTTAATTATTATTATTATTTATAAAGCTACTATTTATAGTAATAATAAAGCTATTGAATAGATTACTAGCTTTATAACTAAATTCAAATAAAAACTCTTTATTTTACTAAAGTATTATATTGTTTATTTGGTTTTTATATAGTAGTTTTCTAAAAGACTTTAGTTAAAGTATAATAATTAGTCTATTATATAGGTAATACCTAGTCTTATTATAATTGTATTATAATTGAGAAAGCTAATATTCTATTAGTAATACTTAATCTTCTTTTAAGAAGTTTAATTATATTATAAAAAGATTTCTTTAGTTTCTAGAGGGGTTTTGAACTATTCAATACATTGTATATATTTAGTGAAATATTTAAGAAACTTTGTAATATATATTATGTATAGGAACTATAGCTATTATACTACTTAATCCTAAATAGTTTTAATACTAAGAAACTACTATAAATCCTAACTTCCCTTCAAATAATATATCTATTAGAGATATATTCATAGTATAAGTATTTCCAAAGTATATTCAAGGGGAAAAAGAGTATATAGTTATTAATCTAAAAGAAAGAAATAATATATTTTTAAAGTAGTAACATAGCTTTCTTATAATAGGTTTAAAACTAAAATACTTAGAACCTATTTCTAAGTAGTATTGATAGAAGAAAAGAAATCTCTAAAAGCTATATAGTATTTCATTGAATTAGTAGATCTTATCTAGTATTTAATAACCTAATGATATTTCTATATAGATACCTTTATTAAGTACTATATATATAATGATATAATTGTACCATATTAAAATAACTTAAGATTTGAATAATTAGTAATTACTATAAAAGTTTAAGATAATATATCTACTAGAATAATTGTACAACTCTTATAGTACCTTAGAACCATTAATTTCTATAAATGAGTAGTTAAGTCTTAATCCCTAAGAAGTATTTATATTTATTAAGCTTATAAGTATAAATTTTAATATTACTTTAAAATCTTAAAGTTTCTTATAAAGGCTTTATTAATTTTACTTCAAAAATATAATTTCGTATAATTCTGAAGATAAATTTAATTAGCTATTATTATAACTTTAATATATAAATAAATAAGTACTACTAAATAAGATATAAGTAGTAATAATAGTTTCTACTATAAAGTTCCTAGAGTAGGAGCTTTTACTACTTTGTATTTTAAACATTCTCTAATATCTAATTTACTTTATAGCTAAGATTTACTATTGGAAATTATGATATCTATATCTTAGAATCCTCGAGAAAATTTAATTTCTGGGATTCTTTCTAGTTAACTATTTATATTACTTTATAGCTATAGATAGAAATATTCTAGAATATTCCAAAATAATTAAAAAGTACTAGCTAAAAAGTAGTTTTAAATACAGATCTCCTAGTTACTCTAGTATAGTATTTTATTTATCTTTTATATTTAATTGTCTCTAAGGATATTTAAACTCCTTACCCCTTTATAATCTTATCTATATAAATACAATTATAGAAAAGTATAGTAAGTAACTCTAGAAAAGCTATTAATACAAATTTTATAGTTTCAGAGTTTACTTTAGATAGCTTAAAAGTAACTATTATATCGATATAAGACTTTAAACTATTATAACTACTTCTTGTTACATCAATTACTTTATTAAGCTTTTTACTAGAATATAGATAAATAATCAAGCTAACTTCAAATAGCTCTACTATGATTAATTACTTTTATAATTAATAATAGACTTTATTGGAATTCAACTATTTAAAGTTCTTTTAAGGAAA
This sequence comes from Colletotrichum trifolii, assembly GCA_004367215.1. Taxonomy (NCBI): domain Eukaryota; kingdom Fungi; phylum Ascomycota; class Sordariomycetes; order Glomerellales; family Glomerellaceae; genus Colletotrichum; species Colletotrichum trifolii. Next base: position 17,311 of record RYZW01000629.1, read on the forward strand.
AATTAAATTTCTATTTAAAAAGGTATTTGGCTGAAAGAGATATTATAAGCTATTTTAATTTTATTTTAGAATAGGCTTTATATATAATATTAGTTAGTTGAAGTATATTTAATAAAGAAACTAATAAAAATATACTTTTCAAGATAAGCTAACTAGTTATCTTTTAGTTTTATATATTTGGTTATTTTTACTCTGTACCTGGAATAATATCTAAGCTCTTTACCTTATATATAGATTTATCTATAGGTTTTACCTAATAATAGCATTTATACTAATACTAGCTTATAACTAGTTAAAATAGTAATAAAATTACTTATTATTATAGATAATTATACCCCTAGTTCTAATATTT
>RYZW01000629.1:17845-27960 GCA_004367215.1 Colletotrichum trifolii
AAACTTCTTAAAGATAGAATAAAATAGAGTACTTACTTCGAGATATAAGAGCTAGGCGTTCCGTGATCTATTACTCTTCTGTAATTTTTATAATAGAATTGAAATCTCCTTGAAATCTATATAACTACTTGTAAAAAGATAATTATAAGATAAGTATAGAGATATCTAGCTATAACTATTATAACTAAAGCTATTAATATATTAGACTAGGCTTTAATGAAATTATTCTGAATATTATAATTAAAAAGTAGTTTATAGATATTTAAAAGAAAATTATCTAGTTATCCTATAAGTTACTATACTAAGCTAATAATATTAATAATTAGGTATTAATTAGATAATATTTTAATATTAATATTTTACTATAATATTAGTTACTAGATATTTTAGAGTATTATAATATTATAATTATAGGGGTTTTAAAAACTATTTAGTTATACTAGAAGTATCTGTATTTATATAAGTATTATTTATATATTAGCTATATTTAATATATTAAAATTATTTATTAATAAGAGTAGGCCGAGTCCTGCTATACTTGTATAGAGATTATAAGTTAGCTTGTATTAGTAGTAGAGAACCTTTATATTAGTAGTATAAAATCTTGTTTCGGGGCTAGGTAAAGCTTAGTCTATAATAGGGATATTAAGGTTATAGATATTAAGGTTATAATAAATATTTAAATAGAGTACTTGTAGTTAGTAGTAATTGAATATCTCGAGATATTTAAATTATGCGTTGATAGCTATGAGGGTATGAGGGTGTGAGGGTATAAGGTTGTCGCGGAAGGAGTTATCGGTTATTTATTATTTATTATTAAAAAGGTTAACGCGGGGCGGGTGTGCTAGTTATAGCTATGAGGGGCTTAGCCCTAGATTAACTAGGGGCTAGCTATAGTAGTTAGTAGGGGGAGGTAGGAGGGCTGAAGTTGTACTTTAGGGGGCAATATATCTACTAATAGTCGTAGTAGAGAGCAAGCTATTAGCCCCTCCCTCAGTTTTATATATAAAGTTAGAGTAGAATTCTTATAACTATAAGTATAGAAGTAAAGTAAGTCTAGTTTTATAGTATTATCCTTTCAAGTAATTTTATAAAGCTTCTTATATAGTATTTATAAGCCTAAAAGATATATTAGTATTGATTATATAGAAGTATAAAAACTTATTAGACTCTTAGTCAGAAATTATACAATAATATATTCTTATATCTTATAGCTTTTATATAAATATTAATAGTTATTCTAATATACTTAGTATTTCTACTTTAGCTTGAAGTATATAAAACAGATAGCTTGAAATATATACCTCGAGAAATAAAATTCGATTTTAACTCTTTATATTGAAAAACATTATTTTCATTTTCAAAAACCTTAATATTATACCAATATCTAAAAGGTATAACGAAGCCCTTAAATGTTCCTATTGTAATAGTTCTAGTATAGTTGATAAAATGGAAGTCTTAAAAGTAATTAGTAGTTTTATCTATAAATATTAAAGCTAAAATACAACTACTATAGTTTTAGTAATAGGGGTATAAGATAATGTTAATATATTCTTCAGAGAAAATAGACAAAATACTCTTATATTTTATATAATAAGTTTTCTATTTAGTTTTACTTATACTATATGTCTTATATACTACTTAAGTAAACTAGTAATTATTATATTTTAAGTAACTATCAGTAATCTTAATATCCTATATAGCTAAAATGAAATAGTTTAGAAGCTTTTCATTAGGATATTTCAGATACTAGTACTAGAACTATTTACTACTCTTTAGGGGTTTTTAAATAGTATTTATAATATACCACTATTACTTGTAATATCTAGGAAAAGGTTTATGCTATACTGACTAGATTACTAAAATAGTTAATTTCTTATATAATATATAGTATTTAAAAATATACTAGTTATATTAAATATCAATAACTATAATTCTAGAATAATTACTTTTCTAAAACAAAAATAAATAACTTAGTTTTATATCTTATTAATAGTTTTACTTTTATAATTACTAAAAAGAAACAGAGTTTATAGTTAGACTAATTATTAGGTTATCTAGAGGGTAACATATACTATATGTAATCTCGTCGTATAAGTATAAAAGGGTTCTAGTATTCGTTATTATTATTACTATATTATATACTTACGCGTAAACATATAAAGCTCTAGATCTATAGTATAGTAGTTACTTACTAACTACTATAGCACAAAGTTATAGCTAGTAATAAGTATTACTAGTAGGGTACGAGGGTATATAGCTATACATACTTTATATACATAGAAGTATAAAGCTATATATACCATATATATACGGAAGTATATATACTATACATAGTACTATATACTATATAGTATAGTATTACTAATACTAGTAACTTTTTCTTTTTACCGTATACTTTATATATCTCTATTTATATATAAAAGCTAAGACTAAAAACGCTTTAGATATATATTAAGAATACTATTCAAAACAGTATGAAAAATAAGTATTAAATAGTATAAAAGTAATCCTTTTACCTTTTACCTAATAATATCTAAATATCTATATTATCTACTCTACTTAAATTACTTATTTTTCTATTCGAATAGTTATATAGTTTGAATTAATAAATCTCTTAAGGATATAGTTTAGAGTACTTTTTATAAAAGCATTAGTAATATTATTATCTCTATTAATCTACTATATTTTATAGAACTTATAGTACTTATATAATCACCTTAATACTATAATATCGATTATTAGATACTTCTCCTTAGTAGTACTACATTTCACGAAATATTTATAAAATAAATAGAAGTTAATATATATAATAATTAGGATATAAAAGAGGTTTTAGTATTTAAGGATCTTCTTAAGTATTATAGTAATAGTATAGGCGAAATTTATACTACTTACTATAATATAAATTTCTAAAATAAATATACTCCTAATAACTCTTTTATTTTTAATAGAAAAGTAATATATAAGGTTACTATAGAAATCGAACTAGCTATTACTAGTTACTATTTCTTAGTTTAGGATTATTATAAATCCTAGTTAAGATAAGAAGTTAGTTTTATTAGAAAAAAAGCTATGAATAAAAGTATAGAAATATACTTTTAAAAAGTTAAGTAATATAAAGTTAAAATTATAGTTAAAATATTCAATTTACCATTTCAGGTATTTATGAAGAGTAGTAGTATTATTAATTAAGGGTTATTATTTTTATATAATGTATAAGAAGTTAAATGATATTCCAGGTTAGTACATTAAGGCGAAGTATATTCTATACATGTATTATTCAATATATACCTTCTTAAATACCTTAGGTATAGTATATATATCAAAGAATACTAGTTTTTACTTTTAGTATTTTTAGTATAAATAAAAAGTATCACTATCGAGGCTTAAAATACTTCTATGAAACATAAAAAAAGTAGTTACTATAAAGGTTATCTTTAGCTTTATTTTAAATAAAGCCTTTTAGAGTTCTTTATCCTTATAATATAGGAAACTAATATCTGAGAAACTAAAAATATTATTAATTTATATATTTATAGAACCGAAACTACTATTAATGTGATATAAAATAAGGAAGTATAAGTTATATATAGATATTTCTATTTAAATATATTCTTTATAATATTTAGAATAGGTTACTTACTAGTAAGTATTAGCTTTAGTAAAGCTATATAATAACTTAATAATAATTATTATAAAGCCTAGAAAGTATTACCCTTTAAGGTAAGATAGTAAGTTAGTTATAATATACTTTATAAACTTTATTTTAGCTTAAATATAAGTTTAAATAATATCTCGAAACTATATTATTATACTTTTATACTAGAAGAAAGCTAAAGCTATAGCTAAAATTAACTATCAGCTATTCTATTAGATTATTAGTAATTATATTAATGTTTTAAATTTACTATTGTCTCTAAAACCCTAGATTATGAAATGTAACTTCTTATATACCTTATTAATATTTTTTATTCTTAATCTTATTAATAATATATAGCTTACAATATTTATAACTTTTATACAAGATAAAGTTAAACTTAATAATCTTGATAATATTATTAGTAATAATACTCTTAATTTCTTTTTTAATTAACTCTTTAAATAGTAGACCTAGTATTATACTAATATTCTTTTTATAAAAAGTAAAAGAGAGAACTATATTTAACTATTTCTTAACTATAAAGTATACTATAAACTAAAACCTATAATTAAATATTTAAGCTAAAATAGTAACTAGGCTATACTTTAAAAAGTTGAGAAGTCTTAGCTATATATTAGGAATCTTACTAAAGACTCGGTGAAATAGGGGATTATTATTACTAATAGTAATAGAATTACTACTATATATAATAATAGTATTTTATAGTATCTAATAGGTATTCTAGGACTTTTTAGAGATAGTAATAGAAAAAATTAAGATATTACTATATAAATATATATTTCTTAGTAATATTAGATTTCTAATAAAACTTCTAGTACTAAGATCTAACATATGTATAATATTACTACTTATACTTAGTAATATTACTATTAATAACTTAAATTAAAATATTTAGTTATTTTTAAAATGTAGTTTTATAGTTATTATTTGAAATTCTTAAAGGTTTTAAAAGAGTTTAAGAATATGTATCTTACTATAGGTCGTAATAAGGCGAAATAGGTTTTACTAACTATATTTCTCTTATTATATATATAAAAAAGACTAAAATAAGAGAGCTATTATATATAAGATATTAGAGCTATTATATATTACTAAAGCTATATTAATAGTATATTTAGTATAGGTATAGTAAACTACCTCTATTACCTTCCGAATAGTATAAGTATAAGTAGTAATATCTAGGGAAAAAGTAGAATTATCTATAAAATATAGGTATATATTAAAAATAAGTAATATAAGTATAGAGCTATTCAACCTAGTAGTATTATTAATTACTTTATATACTACCTAAAACGATACCTCTTAAATTATTATAAGTACTTTATTATAATATATCTTATATATATAGTAGAGGAAAGTATAGGAATATTCAACTTTACTAATACTATTATATATTTTAATAAGTACTATTTAGACTATCAATCCTATAACCTTTACCTCTAATCAAAACTCTTTAGATCGAAATATTATACTTATATTAATAGTAAAAAAATCTAGAAGAACCTTGTAAGAATCAATTTAGTATAACTTAAAAACCTCCTATATTACTTTTACTAATATATTTAATAAGAAATAAGTATTATTAAATCCTATAGTAGTATTAATAATATAAAGTATAGGGTAGCTATTAATATAGATAATATTAATAATAACTTTAAAATTAAACTTAATATCTTTTTATATAGTAAAATAAAAGTAGGAAAATATAGTACTATATATCTAGTATTAGTAATAGTACTACTTAAAAGCCTCGAGAACATAATATTTAACTAGATATTTTACCTTAGTAAGGATATCGTAGAAGTATACTATAGCTAAGTATCTGAATGAATAGTAGAGTCTCTATATTTCTAACTCTATAAAATATATAGAAGCGAGTATTTTCTCCTTATTAAGGAATATCTATAAATACCCCTATTTTCAAATAATCCATATAACTTCTTTGCTTTAGCGAAATTAGTTATGTATATTATTAAATATTATACTAGAATAATCTATATCTATGAAGTAGAATAAGAAAAAAATATTATACAGTACTATATAAAACGTAATAATACTAAATAGTATAGGAATATTAACTATTCTAAGTATTATTAATAGAGTAGTACTACTAAAGTATATTATAATTAGTTTACTTTATAGAAATATAAAAGTTATAGAAAGGTTAACTATCTACTTAAAAACTATAAATTAGGAATACTTAGTAGTTGAGAAGCTAGTAATACTTAAGTTAAGTAAAATCCCTTAAAAAATCGTAATGAAGTAATAGTTTTTAAGTATAAAAGTATACGTAAAAGCTATATCTATATTTTTAGTAATCTTAGGAATAATAGTATTTAACTTAGTAAAAGTATATAATACTACTTAATGTTAGAAGATTTAAGTAAGTTTACCTTCATTTATAATAGTAAGATACTTACTAAAATATAATATAAAGAACTATTTAGAAATATTAGATATCAGAGGGGTAATAGGGGTATAGTCCTCGAAATTATACTATATCTAATACTAGGTAATAAGCTCCTTATATTTATTATCTCTTAGAGGTACTTAGAAATTATTATTAAAATTATTAATAACTTTATACTTAGCGAGAAAAGTGTAGTATATTACTAGAAAGAATACCTTTAGATTAGTAGTTAACTTATATTTATTATATAAAATGTATTACTTCTTAAAAGTATATTTTATTAACTAATAACCTATTTTACTATATAAATAGTACTTTCTATTATTATAGGTATATATAGGAACTAGGGGAAAATAATATCTACTCTAGGGTAGTAAAGAATAGCTAGAATTATAGCTATAAACTTAAGTATTACCTCGAGGCGTATTATATATATAATTAGTCTAAAATTATTCTTTAAGTATATTACTATTATTTCTATTATTCAAAGAAAATTATAATTTTTAGAATACTATAATATCACCTATAATTAAGTATAACTAGTTATAAAGATTCTAAGAAATTAGCATAGAGCTAAAGAATACTAATTAGTACTTTAATATACTATAGTATATATTTATAGATTAGTTATAAAAAGCTTTATTAGTATACTAGTTAGCTTTAAATATCTTCTAGAAATTAGTAAATTATATCATAAGTATCTTAAATATTTCTTTTTTACTGTAATTAGAATTCTTAATTATTATACTCCTAAGAATAGTATTTTACTAGTTAGACAAATAAATCTAGTAAATCTTATTATATTTAAAATACTCTTAAATATACTTAGCTAACTAATTGAAATTAAAATTTCAACTAAAGTATATAAAGTTATTAAAATAAAAATAAAAAGCTTAATCTTTTAGTATAATAAAGAAAGCTCCTACTTATATATAATATAAGATACTAAATTTAAAATAATAGTTATAAAGAATATAGATGTTTATCTCAAGAATATTATAGAAACCTCTACCATACTTTATACTCTTATTATACAACTTTATAAAGTCTATAATATATTTAGTAAGTAAGTTTTTAAATAGAGGAATAGGGGAAATATATGAGGAATATTCAGGAGGGGGATACTACATACTACTATTATCTTCGTATATCTCCTACTAGTAAGAAAGCTCTATATTATATAGCTTAGGGATTAGTATTCCTACTCGTAGTAGTAGAGGTTATATCCCATATATAAGTAGTAGTATAAACTAAACACTTTACACGAGGTTTTTAGACGTTAACTAAACTTCAACTATAAGTATTACTACTTTAGCCTTAGGTTTAATAGTATAAAGAAATATTATAAGGTTATTTATATCAAAGAAATTGTTAATTTACTTAAAATAATCTTTAAAGTTCCTTCTAAAACCTAAGAAACACTTTTTTACCTTATTAAACTCTTTAAAAATCTAATATTTAAAATACTTACTTTAATTGAGTTTACATTATATAGTATAGATCCTTTCTCCTATTATTTTAATTTTAACCCTATAGCTGGTAAAGTATTCTCGAAAGTATTAGATTACGTAATTATTAACAAGTTCCCATATTAATAGGGGCTACTTATTAAAATCTATCTTAAAGTAATTAAAAAGCTTATAACTATAGATCTTTACAAAATTGTATCAATAGATTTAAAATACTATAGAAATAGTAATATCTTTAGTATCTACCTATATAAAATTATTATAGTTAAGCTTAAAGGGTTTTCTAAAAAGTTTATATTAATATAAAACTTAAATTTCTCCAGGATTATATATTTACTACTTAGGGTTACCTAAGCTATTACTATACTGAAGTTTACTGTAGTATTTAATTCGAGGCGTAATTTAGATATCTTAAAAAAGAGATTATAGGGTTTTTTGAAAAAGGGACGATTTTTAAGAAGGAATAGGAATTTCGAGATATTATATGGGTTTCTCGAGTATAGGAAGTATAGGATACTATAAATCTCATATATTACAATACCTAGTAATACTCTGAAAAGTAGTTATATTCACTAAATACTCTCTAGTATATGCTAAAAAGTGTTATTTTGTATGAAATTTACTTCTTTAGTATTTTATAGAATAGAATTAGTATATTAACTTAGAAGTATTTCACTAGGAATAAAAGTAGAAGTAATATTTATAGGGAATCTAAGTTAATACTTATAATCTTTCGCCTTATATAAACTTTAAGTAAAAGTTCGTAATTATTTCTTCTCTTATAAAAGCTTTACTAATCTATAATATAGTAGTAATAGATAAGTTAACTACTAATTAGTATTAGTTTATCTAGAGGGTAATATATACTATATATAATCTCGTTATATAAGTATAAAAAGGTTCTAGTATTTATTTTTATTATTACTATATTATATACTTATATATAAGTATATAAAGCTCTAGGTTTATAGTAAAGTAATTACTTACTAATTACTATAGTATAAAGCTATAGCTAGTAATAGGTATTACTAGTAAAGTATAAGGGTATACGGCTATATATATTTTATATATATAGAAGTATAAGGCTATATATACCGTATATATATAGAGGCGTACTTGCTATACGCGGTATCGTATACTATACGGTATAGCGTTACCGATACTAGTATAGATAATAATATTAAAGAAATATAACTTAACTTTTTATTTTTTATAGTTTTAATAAAGATCTTAGTATTCCTATAGTTTTCAATTAATATAAACTTTATGTTATATTAAATATAGTCTTTTATAGGAGTCCTTCAAAGAGTCATGAAATATTTTGTATCCTAGTAGATATGAGTTAAAATACTTAAGTTTAACAAAAAAGAGTTTTAGAGAAAATATTTTTAAAACCCTTTTTTATAATATACGTACTATATAACATTACACCTAATCTAGCTAGAAAGCTAGTTATATAATTATTATTATTTGAAGTTCTAAACTTTCTTTGAAAAATCTAAATTTAAAATAAATAATCATTTAATCTTCTTTTTAGTTAGAATATTTAATACCTAGCTTTTATCGACTAGCTAAAAATATATATGGTAATAGTACCCTAGTAAATGATTTAGCTTATACTTTAGAAAATATAGGAATTTACCTAAACCTTAGAAATATCTCTTATGTTTTAAATATTTAAAATAATAAAAAAACTTCTATTAAAATATAAAGAGTACTATAGCTTATCTTATTATACTAGGGAACTTTAGGGAAATATTATATAGGTTCTATAATAGTTAAAATAACTTTACTTAAGAATAATCAACTTAAATAGCTATAGAATATAGATATATAACTTTATTATGAAAATAAGTGCGATATTAAAAGTGTTATACGACTCTACTAGCTACTACTCTAACTTAGTAGCTTATATAAGAGATTACTGTTCTATTTAAACGTATTTAGATATTTTATTCTAGTTAGAAGAAGATATACTTTTTAATAACTTACTTTCAGATTATATACTATATTATTTATTTATTATAGTTATAAGCCTAGTTATATTTAATTATCTCTAAACTATTAATAATTAATAAATATAAAGGAAATCCTTTTTAATCTATTTAATTAATTTTTTAATTTATTACTTAAAAATAGTATATTTAACTACTAGTAACTTTAATATAATAGTTAAGCTATCTAATAGTTCTAACTTTAACTATTAATATATTATATTTTATTTCTATATAACTAGTTAAGATATATAGTAATATATTAATCTAAATACTAAACTTATCTTTAATATCTTAAAAATAATTAAACTACTTAAATTTAATAAATAATTTAAATAAAAGAATATTATTTAAGAGAAAACTAAAAGTATTATCCTCTATATATTTATTACTCTAGGGGGTTTTAACTATTATTTAGTTAATCTTATATTTTAAGTAGTTTAAAAATCTAACTATAAAGAAACTAAGAAATATTATAATATAATTTAGATATAAGTTAATACTACTATTAATAATAACTTTCTAATACTTATTTAAATAGAACTTCTTAATAATAATCATATATCTTTTTAAGCTCT
>RYZW01000630.1:0-27947 GCA_004367215.1 Colletotrichum trifolii
ACTCACTTGTGAACTACGTTATTCTTATTATATTATTATATATAGTAAGACGTATAGTCTAGTATATTTCTAATCTTTTTCTTATAAGTTATTTCTGTAGTTATAAAGTACTTTCTGATGTTCTTCTAAGTTACTCGTGTTACTACTCCTATAGTTTTCGTTTTTTTATTATTTTTTTAATAGGTTTTTAGCTAAGTTTAACTTTCTTGCTACTACTCGTAACTACGAAGTAAACTTATGATTTTTGTCTCCTAGTGTGTTTTTACTAATTATTAGTACAGGAGGATCTTAAGAAAATTTAGATTATAGCTAGGAAGGTTTCCTAGGATGAGGTTTGTTATTTTAATAAGTCTAATACTAAGTATAAGGTAAAAGATAAGGAAGTTGAGTAAATAGTTTATGAATATTAACTTGTAGCCACTACGGTTATAATTACTACTATTTTGTAGTAAAGCTATTTTTGGCGTAAAGTTTAAGAATGATTATTACTTTTTAGTAAATATGAAAAGTGTAAATTTATACTATTTAAGTATAGAATATTATTTTCATAGGTCTTTCTATTGTTTTTTGAAGTAGTTGTTGTTTTATTTTTATATTATAAGTTTTTTTTTTTACTAGTATTTGTCTAGTAATTCTCTTTTATTGATGATATTTTTAAAGTATGTTAATATTTTCAATTCTTATTTTTTGATTTCTGAGGTTAATAAGAAAGTAAATAATAATAATAAAGGTAATAATGAGGGTAATAATAGTAATAATAATAATAACAAATAATTTAGCATTTTTCCGGTTCCCCTTTTTTCTTTTCCTAATATTTTATATGTTTATTTCTTTAGGAAGGGCTAATAGTTCGCTCTCTACCATGACTATTAGTAGATTTATTACCCCCTGAAGTATAACTTCAACCCTCCTACCCCCCTACTAACTACTATAGCTAACGTTTAGTTAACCCAAGGCTAAACCCCTTATAGCTATAGCTAGTATACCTACCCCGCGTTAATCTTTTTAATAATAAATAACTAATAACTCCTTCTATAATAACCTTATACCCTCACACCCTTATACCCTTATACCCTTATACTTTTATAGCTATTACTATATAATTCGAATATCTCAAGATATTCAATTACTATTAACTATAAATACTCTTTTTAAATATTTATCACGACCTTAATATCCGTAACTTTAATATCTTCATTATAGACTAAGCTTTACTTACCCCTAAAATAAGATTTTAAACTTACTAATATAAAGGTTCTCTATTACTAATATAAGTTAACTTATAATCTCTATATAAGTATAATAGGACTCAGCTTATTCTTATTAGTAAATAATTTTAATATTAATCAAGTATAGCTAATATACGAATAATATTTATATAGATATAGATATTTCTAGTATAAAGTATAATAGGACTCAGCTTATTCTTATTAGTAAATAATCTTAATATATTAATTAAATATAACTAATATATAAATAATACTTATATAGATATAGATAATCCTAGTATAACTAGATAACTTTTGAAACCTGTATAATTATAGTATTATAATATTCTAAAATATCTAATAACTAGTATTATAGTAATATCTTAATATTAAAGTATTATTTAATTAATACCTAGTTCCCGATATTGTTAGCTTAGTCAAGTAAGTTATAGATTACCTAGATAATATTCTTTTAAATATCTATAAACTACCTATTAATTATAAACCTTAGGATAAATTTATTAAAGCTTATTTTAATAGAGTAATAGTTTTAATTATAATAATTATAGTTGGATATCTCTATATTTATTCTATAGTTCTTTTCTTATAAATAGCTATATAGATTTTGAGAAGATTTTATTTCTATTATAAAAGATATAGAAATATAATAGATTATAGAATACTTAGCTTTTAATGTTTTATTTTATTTTATTTATAAGAGGTTTATAAAAGTTCTCAACTTTATAACCTTAGTAGTTACTTTTAGCTATATGTACTAAACTTTAGCCCAAATAAAGCTTTTCCTAATTATTATTATAAGATCTTCTACTATTATAAAGTTAAATATTAGAACTAGAGGTATAACTATCTATAATAATAAGTAATCTTATTACTATTCTAACTAGCTATAACCTAGTATTAGTATAAATACTATTATTAGGTAAGATTTATAGTTAAATCTATATATAAAGTAAAGAGTTTAGATACTATTCTAGGTATAGAGTAAAAGTAACTAAATAATTAATAGCTTAGAAGATATTACTATTTTAACTAGTTATAAGCTAGTATTAGTATAAATACTATTATTAGGTAAAATTTATAGTTAAATCTATATATAAAGTAAAGAGTTTAGATACTATTCCAGGTATAGAGTAAAAGTAACCAAGTATATGTATTTCTTTTTGAGGATAAAGTACTGTTTTTTTTACTATATTCTTTTGTTTAGCTTTTAGGTTAATATAAGGTTTTTAATTTTGTTATTGATAACTTATATTTATTACTCTTTATATAATTTCTTAATAATACTTAGTAGACTTTTCCTATATTCTGATTTTAATTCTAATAATATATTTTATTAAGGTTTTTATGAACTTTCTTTTATCTTATACTTTTTCTATTTAACTCAATATTAATAGTTTCGTTGTAGGTTTTTGTGATTCGCTATGTAATTAAATTGGTAAATATTATTTATCAGGTTTTTAGTAGAGATTATTCAGGGTTCTAGTAAACTATGTTTACATCTTTCTAATTATAATAGGGAGAAGATATTATAGATTTTACAATTTTAATTTCAATTAAGTTTAAATATCTCATTTCTATTAATTTCTTATATTACTTTGAATAATTCTGAATATTTATTAAATAGTTTTTTAGCTAGTTTTTCTTACTAAATATCATTTGTCACTAGTAATTCATAATTACTAACTTTGAAATCTAATTGGTCTTTTTTGTTATACTATTTTATTTATTTTCTATTAGTTATTTCTCATAGGGCTTTTAGTTATTATGAATATAATTAGAGGTATTTTCTTTTCTTTTCTATTATAGGAAAAGTTCTAGGTTTTATGTTTTTGGGAAAGCTATTATAAGGTTCTTTTAGCAAGTAACCTATTAAGATATCTGTTAGTATAACTTTAGTAATACTATAGACTAAAGTATTATAAATAAATTTAATTACAGATAACTATTTTACTTAATTATTTTAGTTAAAGTTGATTATTATTCCTAGGAAGTAATTTATATTTTAGTTTTACTATTTTGTTTAATTATTCATTTATGGATAATATACTATATTTAGTTTCCTCTTGATAGCTAATAGGTAAATAATTAAAGTTGAAATTTACTTATAAATAGTAAACCTCTATTAGATATAATAGTCTAAGGAATTCTATATTTGAGGAGAATATTGTTTACTAGTAGGGCTACTAGTTTGTCTGTTATGAGGGATCTTTTTATTGATAAGTATAATATATATTTTGTGGATTGATTTACTACTACTAGTATATTATTATAGGTTTCTTTTGAAAATTCAATTAACTTAGGTAATTAAGTAATAAAACTTATATTAATATGTTATTATAGGCTAGTAGGTACTAGTAAAAGTATTAATTTATTATATGGGAAGTAGTATTAAGGTTTTAATTACTACTATATTATATACTATAATATATAGTCTTTAATACGTTTTATTGATTTTTACTGATATATTTAGTTTAATTTCTTGAGTGTTCTAGTAATATTTATGTTGTTTTTTAGGGGTCTATTATGAAATGTCATTAGTTGGTTAATTTGAAGTTGATATTTAACTAGGATAATTAGTCCATTTTAGAATTTTACTTTTCTTCTTTTATTAATAGATGAACTTTTGCTTTTCTAGTGTAATTCCTTCCTTCTCTTAGTAGTAGTTCTTTTTGGTATTTTTTAGATCCTTTCTTCTAATATTTCTTATAGTTTCTCTAGAATAATATTTTCTAGGTTTTCTTTTAGTCTTTAGTGTTAGAAAGATATTATTACTAGTTTATCTAAGAACTAGTTTAGAAAGTCTTCCAGAAAAGTATTTTTAGCTCTTTGGGTTTCTCTTTTTATAGTTTAATAATCTAGTTATTTTAATAGATTATTTACTAGATTTTGTTTTCCTGGCTAGTAGTTAATAATATAATTGAATACTAATATATTTAAAGAAACTCTATTTACTAGTTATTTAGTTAGGGTTTTGTTATTAGGTATTAGTAGTTTAGATAATTAGTAATAAATGTATTGTTGTATTATAAGTATAAGAAGTAGTATTTCTATATAAGTACTACTCTATGAATAATTAGTAGTTTAGATTTTAATGTATTATATCTTAATATTACTACTCTTAATTTCCTCAAAAGCTAAATTAGTAGTTATTATTATTTCTTTTCTAGTTAGGCAATTACTATTCTTATAGTAAAATTAGAAATATTTATTTCTATATGAATGAGAAGAGTTAGGTTAAAGTATTATAAAATTAGTATTCAAATAGATTTATTTTATAGATCTTTAAAAGTTTTAACTTTCTAAAGATTATTATATTTGTTCTATTTACTTAGTAAGTTAATCAGTAAGTTTAGTATATATTTTAGAGTAGCTTTAGATGAACTTTCTATCGAACTTTATGAATTCTAGGAAGTTCTGGATTTTTCTGATACTAACAAGTAGTAGTTAATCTTTAATTATTGATATTCTTTCATTTTATATAGTCATACGTTTGGGAGAAATAATGAAGTTTAAAAATTTGATTATTTATATATAAAACTTATACTTTTCTACCTTAGTATATAGTTTCGTGGTTGATAACTAGTCAAGTATTTCTTTTATTATTTCTATATAATCCTTTTTAGTTTTAGTGAATATTAGAATATTATCTAAGTAAATAATATGTATAATATCTATATAGTTTACTAGGGAGTTATTGATATATATTTAGAAGGTTACTAGTATGCTTGCTAATCTGAATAGTATTATATGATATTTAAAATGCTTATACTATATTTAAAATACTATTCTCCATTTGCTTCCTAGCTATACATAGACTTAGCAGTACATGTTTTTCACATTGAGTTTAGTAAACTACAAGGTTTTTCTTAGATAATTCAAAACTCTATCCATAAGTAGTAGTAATATGTGGTTTTTGATGGTGATATTATTTAGTATTTTATAATTTATATATAACTTGAATCTTTTGTTTCTCAGGGATAAATAGGATTAGTACTTTTATAAGGTTCTTTAATACCCTAGTCAAGCGCGACTAGTAGACACGTTCCTGCTATATACATATTTTCCGATTACGTAAACTATATAGTAACTACTACTAGTTATTAGCTCTTATTACTAGCTACTAATAGCTAGTAACTATTAATAGCTAGTAATAGGTGCCTAGCTAGCAAATATCTAGTATTATATAACTATAATCCTTTAAAAAATAACTACGACAGATAGGCCTATACTTCTTCTTCGTGATATATTTTCCCTTTAGAAAATACTTTCCTATTTATTAAACATCGTATTAACCAACTATATTTACTACCTAAGGTTTCCTCTATTTAAATAGTTCCTTAGTACTAGTAGTATCTATAGGGTTTATAAAGCAAGAGCTGACTACTNGTATTTATTAGCTATTATATTAACCAACTACATTTACTACTTAAGGTTTTCTCTGTTTAAACGGTTCCTCAGAACTAGTAGTATCTATAGGGTTTATAAAGCAAGAGCTGACTACTAGGTATAGCTTCCTTTATAGGGTTCCCGAGAGGTATATAACTTTAAATAGATCAGAGACTTTTAATACAACTAAATACTTATATCAATATAAAAATACCTAGTCTAGCAAGATAGATTTCAAAGTTTATATAATTATATTCTTATTATATTCTAAGATATTTAATAATTAGTATAAGAATAATATATTAATATTAAAATATTACCTAATTATCATTTAGTCTTTAATACTATTAGTTTAGTATAATAGGTTATAGGTTAAGAAGACAATATTTCCTTCAATATCTATAAATTATTTATTAATTATAATATTTAGGATAATTTTATAATAGTTTATTTTAATAAAATAATAGTTTTAGTTATAATAGTTATAACTAGATATTTCTATATTTATTCTTCAGTTTTCCTTTTAGAAATAACTATATAGATTTCAAGAAGGTTTTAGTTCTATTATAAAAACATAGTATACTACTATTCTAGCTATTAGACTATACTAAGACAAATTTAGATATAGAAGAATCATAGATTATAGAATACCTAGCCTTTATAGGTATTCTATTTTATTCTATCTTGAAAAGTTTATAAAGGTCCTTAACTTTATAATTTCAATAGTTATATTTAGTTATATATACGAAGGTTTAACTTAGATAAAGCTTTTCCTAATTATTATAATATAGTTTTCTACTCTTATAGGGTTAAATACTAGAACTAGGAGTAAGATCATCTATAATAATAAGTAATCCTATTACTATTTTAACTAGTTATAGATTAGTATTAGTATAAATACTATTATTAAGTAAAGTTCGTAGATAGATTAATATATAAAGTAAAATAGTTATATACTATTCTAAGTATAGAGTATAAGTAACTAGAAAAACTATTTAAACTATATTCTAACTTAAAAGCTTTCTTTTATACTATAAATATTAAGAGAAAGAATTTAACTTCGAATTATTATTATTAATATAACACTAGTTTAAGAGTAATATATACTCTAGGTCTTAATAAGATCTATAAGGTATTTTAGAAACATTTTAAAACTATTTAGATTTTAGATAATAATAAAATAAGCTTTTAACCCTAAGATTTCAATATTAAATCTAACATTTTCTAATTAAAGAATAAGAAAGTAAGAAATATTGAGAAGTTTATTTACCTTAAACTATAGTTCAAAGAATGAATAAACTTTAAATCTACTTTTTTAAAACATAGAAGTATTTCTGATTCTATTACTAAGATTCTAGTTATTATGTAGTTTTCTATTACTTAAGTATTATAAATAATATTACTTATCTAGTTATCTTCTACTAGTCATATCTCTAAACCTTTAATAGTTCTAACTTAGTTTCTTATTAATAGAAATATTGCATTTGAGCTAATTATAAAAAGGTTTAACAATCATAATTTTAGTTTTAATTTTTCAATTACTAGGTTTAGTAAGTTCTTTCTATTTTTAATATATACTTTCAATTCTATTCCTGTTTTTGAAAACTATAACTAAGTTTCTGTTTTTCTTTGAATTATGCTTTATATCCTAATTACTTCTTCTTCTTTACTTTTTTAGAAATCTAAGTATAAATAGTTTCTTTTAAGTTGAATATAAGTTTAGTTAGAAAACTTTATTCTATATAAATAATTCGAGAAGCTCTGTTATTTTGTCTTTCTGTATATTATTACTATAAAAATACTTTAACAAAAAATAAAATAAGCATTTAAATTATTTATATATATTATTTCAATAAATAGCAATAATTCAAGGAAACTTCTTTAGTTATTCTAATTAATCTAGAGATTATTACTTATAAATCTACAAAACTAAGGAATATCCTAACTTATTCAAACTTTATTTAAGTTAGATTTTGAATACATCTATTTACTAATATTAAATTTATAAGTATCTAGATTACTTTAAGACTACCTTTTAAATGTTGTTAGTATAATTATATTTATTCAATATTTATATATTGAGTTTTAATAGATAAATATTTACTATATACAATTACTTGTTTTATATTTTAGTAATTCTTATAATAGACTTTCTGAATGCTTCTGAAATTAAATTTGATACTTTAAAATAAGTTTTTAACTATTATAGTTTCTTTTGATATATATTGAAAACTAAATAGTTTTATTTTTATTTTCAATACTATCATATTATTTTATTAAATAGTCATCTATTTGATCTTATTTCTCAATGGGGAAATAATATACTCATAACTTAAGATTGAAGGCTTTCTATAGTTCATAAAATTAATTTCTCTAGTAATCAAGAATATTTAACGTGTTCTATTGATATTTCCTAAGTCTCTAAATTATTATACTAGGGATTCTATTTTATAGATATAATAAATTATATAATTTATAGGATTTTGAAATATTTAAGAAAGACTTATAAAATGTTTTACACATAGAAAATACATAAATAAAATATCCAGTTATACCAGAATTGAAATATAAAGAATTAAACTAACTCTCATCTAATATAGATAAATCTCTTGAAATATAACTTAATTACTATCTGTAATAGAGAACACTACTCAGAATAATATTATTAGAATTAGGCTATATTTAGGCTTGAAGTATTTGGTTAGTTTAGTAATATATATATTATAGATTAAGTAAATCTTATATTACTTATCACTCTTAATCATTTTAATTCTTAAGAAATAGTTAATAGAATATTATTCTTGATTTCATGAATATATTTTATATTTTTGATAATCTAAGAATATCTTTTTAGCTATCTTATAATATAAGAAAAAAATATTATCCTTATAGAACAAAATATAGATATTTAGACTCTTAGATTTAAATAAACAGACCTCTTCTTAGTATAACTAGAAACTTAATAATCTAATATAGTATAAAAAGCTTTATACTAGAGAAAGTATATTTTAAAACGTATAAGGAATTCATTTAAGTTCTATATTTTATCCTAGAATTTCAAATCTATTTAGTAATATAATAGTTATTAGAATCTTCTTAGGATTTTATAGAGTATTTAGAAATATATTAATAATATCAAATTATAAAACTTTAAAGTTAAACTAAAATATAATTATTAAAACTACTTAAAAGGCTTAGGTAATTAGCATTATTATATATATATAGTTTACATTAGATTAGATAATTATATATTCTTATATATAAAAATCTCTATTTTATCTTATTCTAAATAACTATTTATATTTACTTTCTAAATGAAACTTATTTAAGAAAGAAAGTTTAGTCTTAGTATCTTAGTAATCTAATTTTTACTAAATACTCTTTTCTTTTAATTATTAAAGTTTAGTTTCTACTAATTTAACAAAAGATATTTATAGTAATTTAAATAGGTTAGTAATACGTTTCTAAATTTTAAGTAATACAACTAGTTGATTAAAGTAGTTTTAAATTTTAGTAGAAAGATTTCTTTTTTTTAATACTATATATTAAATAGTAAAGAATACTATTAAAGCGTTGAAACTATTTTATCTAACCTTAACTACTAATTAGGTAAATGAATACTAGTAAAGCTGTCCTATTTATATTCTGCAAAATGTAAAATACTACTATTATACTTTCTAAGAGTACTATATAGTTATGAATATCAATTTCTAGTTAAAACTATTATTATTACATATTTCTATATTATCGGCTAGATTCTCGGGTAATTAAAGACTTTCTTTTAATTCGTTAAAATCTGAACTAATATTTTAGTTTTTCCCGAGTTAACTAAATAGAAGCTTTAAAGTAATGATTCCTATATTTCATTAAAGTAAATATTCTTTTCATTTAATTAGATTCCTTATTTTGAATATAGTATCTAGCTTTCTAATTATTAGTATATTTCCTAAATTCTAATTTGTATTGAAAATTGTTTTATCTAGTTAATATTAAATAGAAATCTAGATTAGTCTTATTAGTTTAAATAGTAATTCAAACATAACGAAGCCTCTTTGATTCATTTTCAAAACTAGTTTTAGGTTTAGTAAAAAATCTTAAATTATAGCTAATATTAATAGGATGATTAGTAAAACAGAAATCTTTCTATGAAGTATTTTTATTCTCCTAAAACCTCCAAATATCGTAAAAAAGGATTATTTTACTTTTTAGTAATTAACTAAATAAGTAAGTTTAGAATCTATTTTATAAAGGTTTTATATAAGTTTTATTTTAAGTAACCTCTTATATTCTTAAGTTTAATATTTGAAGTAATAATAACCTTCTAGAAAGTAAAGATTTAGATTTTATAAACTTTATAGATATTTAGAATATAGTTTACCAGGTATTTAATATACCTTTTTAGTTTAACTTTAAATAACTCATTTAAAATACTTTATTCATAGTATTTCTTCAGTAAATATATTTAATAATTATAAGTATTAATCTATCCCTGGTAACATTATAAGTTTCAATAAAGGTTTAAAGTATATTCTAGTATTTACTAACGAAAATATTATTTATACTGAGACCTTTTAACCTAATATAGTAATCTCGTGTAATCTCGAATATTTAAGAATATATTACATAGTATAGCTATTATTTAAATTAACTTTATTTATAGATCTAGTAGTAGTCTTCTGATTTCTCATACTTTTACTTTTAAGTAATTAATCCTTCTCTAATATACTAATTTACTTTAACTAGCTTTTTAGTATAAGAAAACGATAGCTCGAGATCAATCTCTTATTCTCCTTTTTATTTTAAGTAATTAGTTTCTCTGTTAATTACTAGTACTATTTCTCTAATATTTTATTAAATCTTATCAATTCGAAAGCTTCTTTACTTCTATATTTACTTTTCGAACATTATTAATACTTGAAAGACTAAATATAAGTTTTATTAAATAGTAAAAATACAAAAATATACCTCAGATTTTATTTTTAATAGTATATATTAAAGAACTAGTTATATAAATCCTAGAAAGGTTAATAAGATCCTAAATAATATAATAAACTAAATAGACTAAATATAGGTTTAGAAATTATCTAGAAGTCACCTATTAAGAATACGTTTTTATGTAGTGAAAATAGTTTAGTCATTTTAGTCTTATAGTTCTTTTTCCCTAAATAATACAAATCTAATATTTAAGAGTATTCCTTTGAAAGTATTCGATTTAAGAATATTATATATAAGTACCATTGGACTTTATGTCTAAAAAAGCTATTTTGAAATATAATTAAGAGAATAATATAGTTAGAGATTCTCAGATAGAACTAGAAATATTTCGATAAATTATAAAATAGTTTGAAACTAGTTTATATTCAGGGAAAATGAGATTATAGTTTCTAAATACCTATTATATAATAATGATATAGTTCATTAAACTAAATCTAAGAATATAATCTAAACTTATATACTAGACTTTAGTTTTATTACGAAGTAAAGTTTCTGAAATAATATTAATATAGAGATCTTTAATATATATAATATTGTTTAATGTTAAATCTAGTATATTTCTCGCTTTTAAGTTTTTAAAGATATTTTTAGTAATTGTTTTATTTCACTTAACTATTAGGAAGTTACCTAAACTATATTGAACTATATCTATCCTTTTATTTAACTTAAAAGATCTTTTCTCAAAGGAAATCTATTCAATTAGTAAAATAGATTACTTTATAGCTATTAGAAAGTATATTTCTTAAAAATAAATAAAAGTTTTAAATAATCAAGAAAACTGTTAAGGGGATTATAGTTGACTTTTTGAGAAAACTAAAATTAATATTTATATATATTAGATGAGAGAAATAGAACCTATTATTAAATTTACTACTTAAAAAAGTTATTTTAATTTTTAAAATATCTAAAAATATCCTTTTAGTTTTATTAATATATTTTCTAGAGTTTAGCTATCTTTATTTAACTAGTTACTGGGATAAAATATATAGTTCTAATTTTTGTATTTTATCTATAATATTATTTTGAGTAATACCTATTATCTAAATCCATAAGAATCTAATACATAAGTTTATAATACTATACTCAATATATTTATAATCCTCTAGGAAGTATAAGTAACTTCTAAAGTTAGATATATACTTCGATATAGCTTAAGATATTATCATTAACGCTATACTATATAGTATATGCTACAATATATAATATATATATTTCTATTATTAGAAGCTAGTTATACGAGATACTTTAGTAGTACTTTAATAGTATTATAATAAACTTAAAAAGTTTATACCTAAGGTAAAAACCTTTTACTAGACTATAAAGATAATAGTTATATAAAGCTTTAATAGTAATATCCTATATAAGCCTTAAAGCTTAGGTTTATAATATACCCCTTATTATCTTTCTATCCAATTACTATAGTAATATATAATATTAATAACTTTATAATATACTAACAACTTGTAACTACTCAAGTTGGTCTAATTAATAAGAAAAGTCTATCTAAGATATTTCTTTTAAATACTACTAGGATTGAATAATCCTACTAATAAGGAAATTTCAGGTATTATCAATAATAAATAACCTTACTAAAAAGAAAGCTTATACTATATTTACCCTAAATAATCCTATACTATATTCCTTCTTCTATTAATCTATAAAAAACCCTTTCTTTTCTTTATATGACCCTATTTCCCTTTCTCTAAACTTATATAACTCCCTATTCTATACTTATTATAATACTACTATTTTACTATTTCCCTATTTTTCTTCCCTTTCTTATATTTCATTTACTATTATATTAACTACTATTATTACCAACTTTAGACTTTCTAACAATAACCCCTTTAATTATTATACTTTTTTAAGCTTACTATTTATACCTATAGTAGTTATATTATTAAAAGTAATTCTAATAATAAAGAGAACTAATTTTTTAATATAGTTATTTCTACTTACTTGAACCATTATTCTAAGCCAAAGAGGAGTGGTACTATTTTTTCTTATATATTAGGTTATAGCTAATCCTATTACTAATACTTAAAGGTGAAAGGTCAATATAAGTAAAGCTCCTATTTCTTTACTATTAGTTCTAAGTTACGTACTACTAGCTACTAAGTTAATAAGATAATTATACTTAGTAAATATATTATACTTCTTAAGAGAAATATAATATTGACAATTATTATACTACTATCCTTTTACTAGAGTTCTCTATTTCAGTCTAATACTATCATAACTACTTCTATTATACTTAGTAAGAAGTTCCTACTTATATTACTATGATACTTATTATTCCCTCTTCTTATACTAAAAACGTTTTTATTTTTTCCCCTATTTTTACTTCTAAGTAGATTACTACTAGCTTTAGTAATATTATATAAATAATAGTAAATCTCTTTTCTTTTTTCCCCTACTTTTATTACATTAAATTTTCTATAGTCAAGTATCATAATATATTCTACTAATTATATCATACTTTACTAATATTATAGCTATATTCTTAGCT
Organism: Colletotrichum trifolii; assembly: GCA_004367215.1. NCBI lineage: Eukaryota > Fungi > Ascomycota > Sordariomycetes > Glomerellales > Glomerellaceae > Colletotrichum > Colletotrichum trifolii. The sequence continues at coordinate 13,120 of RYZW01000630.1, forward strand.
TTATTAATACTATTTTACTTATCTATTACTATTATGGAATTACTATCCCTTACTAGTATTAATAATATTTTACCTATAAATAGATATTATTTATTACTATTCCTGATAAAGAAGAAAAAGAGGAAGAAAATAATAATAAACGAGAAGACAAATTCTAGAGATATAGGAAAGAGAAAAATAATACTTATCTTTTTATTTAATTTATTTATTTAATACCTTAGAAATAAGTTGAGTAGCTAGTTATATATATCCCCGAAGAGTTATTATATTATTTAATCTATAACTTACATAACTCTTTATTATTAGTAAATTAATATTAAATAATTATTTTATCTAGTATCCTCAAACTATAACTTAAATTATTATATAGCTTTATTACTAATAAGGCTTTTTAAAAATTCTTATATTAAAGTATTATAACCTTTCTATTTAAGTAATATATTATAATTATACCCTTACTCTAATATATTCTTTACTACTAATATCTCTATAATATTATATTCCTCCTAAGTTTTACTATTTTCCCTAATAAAGACTACGATAGAGTCAGGATATATATCTATATATTATTATAATAGTTATAACCTATCCTCTATTTATCTTATAAAATTAATATAGAATATAAAATAGATACTCCTTAAAATATCTAATGTAATATTTAATAAGTTTAGTATATTCATAACCTTATATTTAGAAAATATCTAATTAAGCTTTTTACCTAGTTAATTTATTTTAGTATAATATAGTAATAATTATACTTTATCTTTAACCTAGAACTTTTTAGCTACTTATTATATTCTATTTATACCTATCTCGGTATATTACTATATATATACTATTACTAATTAAACTATAATAATACTATTTTTAAAGTAAAATAAGAAACCTATAACTTATCCTAAACTAGAATATATAATTTACTCTACTATTTAGAGATATAAAATAAGTATAATATTAAACCTATTTAAAAACCTATTTAAACTTCTTCTAATTACTAAGAGATCCCTCTTATTTAGTACTAATTAGTAAATAACTATATAAACTAACTAGTCTAATCATAAGTGAATAATATATATTTATAAGAAAACCTTAATCTTTAGTATTACTTTCTCTATCCTACTATCTATCTAAAAATAGAATAATATTAATAAAAATTACTATACTCCTATTAACTAGTATAATATTATCTAGAAAACACTAACCTAATCTAAACTATAATTAGTAATAATGAATATAAAGAAACTATAGAATTACTATCAAATACCCTAGAATTTCTCTATATAAGTTTTAGTAATTATAAATATTATAATTTCTAACTAGATATCTTTGAATAACTAATCTCTAATTACTATAAAAAAACTTAAGTCTCTTTCTATAGTAAATAATAGCTCCACGATAGATTTAATAGAGATTTATAACTAGAATTTATTAGGAATTAGTAAAAGTTATAGTAAACCTTAATAGTACTATTAATTCTTATAGAAATACTAGTAGATATCATATACTTATATAAAACATTGAATATCCCTTAGTATATTTCCTAATACTAATCCTACGAGAATACTATAAATATGAAATTAACACTAAAATAATTTAGAACTAGGGAATTATAGACTATTTAGAAGATTATAATTATTAGTAATTTATATTTAGAAACTTAGACCTAGGTTTAATAGAATAGAATACTATTACTTCTTACTATATAGTTAGCTATTTATATCTATATTAAAGCTTCTAGAGGAAATATCCTTACTACTAAGTGAGTAGTTTCTAGGTAAACATTATATAATAATATTACTATAATTAATGAGTTCTATAATATTAGTAATATAATACTTTGGAATATATTATACTTATCCAGTAATTTACTAGTAATATACTGGTAGTTATCTTTTACTTATATAATTCCCTTTTACCTCTTTTCTATCTATATATAATAAATCAAAAATACTACAGAAAACCTTTCCTTATCCTTATAATTAACCTAGAAAAACTAGAAAATTCATATTATAAGTTTTATTTCTGTTATATTATTTAGTTATACTAAAAGGAAGTATTAAATACCATATAAGGTAACTTAAAAAATATTTTAAAATAAAGCCAAACTCTAATAAAACCTTTATTTACCTAACCTATTACTCTAAAGTAAATCTAGGGTTTATAAAATATACTAAGGTTTTATAGTTAGAGAAAATAATATTATTCTAAGATAAGTCTTAGGCTTATAAAGTATTCTAATACTTTATAATTAGAGAGAATAGTAAATAGCTCTACTATACTTTATAACTCTACTAACTATACTTTTAAATATAATACTACTACTAGTAGCTTTATATTATAAATATTACAATTCAATTAAACCAAAATAAGTCTAACTAAAAAATAAATAACTAGTCATAATATATTACTTTTATTTTTATATAAGAAATAACTATTTAATACTTCTTTTAAATAGTCTATCCCTATAATTATATATTATTCTAAATTCTATTAAGTTATGACTAGTTCTAAAATAAATATAAGTTTAAGTATTTTGAATACTTATTAGTATATGGTATCCTAGCGAAATAGTATTCTTTTCTATATTAACTATATAAAAAGCTTTATTAAACTAGAGAAATAATTAACTAAATTATAATAGAAATTTATAAAACTAAAGAAACTCTAAATATTATAGATATTCTGAGGAACCTTCTATTCTTATATAATTATAACCTTTTTAGGGTTATAATAGATACCTTTCTTTACTTTAATAATAAAACCTAGATATTTAATCTACGTTACTCAAAATTTCTACTTCTCTAAATCTAAATATAAACTAGCCCTTTATAGCTACTCAAAAGCTACTTAATTTTATCTTCATAATTATCCTTTAACCTATAACTCTCAATAAAGATATTATCTAAATAAACTATAATATAATTATTAACAATACTTTAAAATATATTATTAATATAGTATTAGAATATTATCAGTATTCTTATTAGCTTAAAAGGAGTAATAGAGTTTTAAATAAATTGAAATAAGTCTAAAGAATAATTTTATATATAATTCCTTTTATAAGATAGATCTTATAAAAAGTTATATAAATATTAAGTTTTATAAATTATATTATTTTAGATAATAAGTATAATATCTCTTCAATTAATAATAAGGGGTAATAGTTATAAGTATTAATAGTATTAAAAGTTTAATAATCTATATAAAATTATTATTTCTTCCTAAGTTTCTTAATAAAGAACATAAATACCCTAACTATAAATAAACTAGACTAGACTTAATTTTTATCTATGAAATCTGCTACTTAGTATTATACTTTCAAGAAATATTCCCTTAATATATTATAAAGTAATCCTTATACTAAATCTAGCTTCATTCTATCTAAGTTTTTCTTTAGGTAAATATAATAGTTAAAAACCCCTAAATAAATAAAAAACCAGAAATTGTATTTTTATTAAGCAAATCTATATAAACAAATATGAATAATTAGTGAAACAAAAATTAGCTACTCTAAAACTATAAATAATATAGCTACTAAAGCTATATTAATCTATACTAAGTTAATTACTAACTATTTATATCCCTTTTCTCCTAAGCCAGAAAATCTTAGACCTAGTAACTTAATAAAGTCTATAAATCTATTTACTTATATTTCTTTTAATATATTACCAATAGCTTAAATAGTTACGCTTTTGATTATATCTATTAATATCTTATTCCTAATAAAATCAAAAGAACTTATTCGTCCTGAAACTGTATTTTATAAAGATAACTAAATATACAATTCTTAGGATTAAATAGAATAAACTTTTAGATATTTACTTATTAAAGTTAATTTATATTTTAGTTAACTTAGTAATATACGTCTCCTAACTAGGGCTTAATTCAATACTTAACTAATATAACTATAATAATATAATTAATATAAAGTTCTATTATCTTATAAACTCCTTACTAACTACTCTATATTAATCATGACTACTATTAACCTAAAGAAATATAAAAGACTTATTATTTATTAATATAGAAATCACGAAAAATAACTCATGTATTTCTCTCTATATCTCTCTAGTTTTGTTTATTACTTTAGTATTATTACTAATAACTATACTAACCTACCCTCTAAAAAATCTCTTCTAGGGGGCTAAGCTTTTTCCTTATTATCTATAACCATTTTATCGAACTATAAAGCTTAGATATTAGTATTAGAAATTACTAGTAGATAAGTAAGTTATAACTTATATTCGATAATAAGATAATCTTTAGTATTATAATATATATTAGTACTGCTTATATATATACCTAAATAACCGCGGAATCTACTTACTAAGCTTTATATACCCCTATAATAAGAGTTAATTAAAGTTTACTAGTTATAGTAGTTTACTTATTTAACTTCTTTTAGTAAAGAAGAGTAGTAGTATAGTAGTATTATACTAATATTATAATAGTTTAAGTTATTCTCATACTTATTATTGAGGTATAGGTTATATATAGGTTATGTAACCGTAGGCTTCTATAGGTCTCCTCTTATCTCTAGCCTCTAGCTAGTAACTTCTCCCAGAGACACTACTACCACGAATACTATATATAGTTATATCTATATATTATAAGACTAGGGGTTATCTAGGGGCTTTTTTTACCCCTTAAAGTTATTCAGAACCTTTCTTTTACCTCTTTTACATTTATCGCGATATTTTCTTCGATTTTTTCTATGAAAAAATAACCCAAAAATAACACCTCTCTACGATCGACATTAATAGCGGATTTTTATGTGTTATGCGTACCTTCCCGACTACACCAAAAACGACGCCTCTGTGCGATTGATATTAATAGCGGATTTCGTTACGCGTACCTTCTAGACTATATCAATAACGACCCGCTTTTATACCCGATTAGGCCTAGCGTGAGCCGTATTAACTAATAATAGCATGGGTAAATCCGAATTTTTCGGCTCTCTTAGCATTACTTACCAACCTACTAAAAACACACATCACGACTAGGTAAATTCGTCTCTTTAGCCCTAATCCGCGTTTATCGATTACTATTTACGCCTTTCGTATTATTCGATTATTTGTACGCCTTTGAGCGTTTGCGCCTGCCGCGTTTTAACTAACTAATATTCTTCTTACGAAAAATACCCTCAATTCTAGTATTATGAATACCTTAGCTATTAGTAGGTAAGGGGGTATATTATGACAGAAAAGGATCAAGAGGGAGGCATGGATTTTGCCTTTAAGGTATAGATTTTTGCTTTTTAGTATAGATTTTGTATAATACCTGGTTACTTAGCTTATAGAGCCTGAGGGGGTATATTAAAATAAAGGTCACGTATAGGTCACGTAACTATAGGCCTCTATGGGTCTCCTCTTATCTCTAGCCTCTAGCTAGCAACTTCTCCTAGAGATACTACTACTATGAATACTACGCGTAGTTATATCTATACTTATTATCTATATATCATACTAGGGTAACTTAAACTACCCCTATACTTATTATCTATATATCTTTATTCTAATTAATTATTAGTTCTAGCTAAGATAAAGATTATAACTAGCTATAGTTTTACGATTCTTTATTAAGAGTGTTAAGGTTTATTATAATTATATAATAGTATTGAATAGGAATATAATAGTCTATCTAGCTAATATTATAATTAATAGTAACTATCTAAATTTAATAAGAAAAACCTAGTTAGAAAAAGTTTAGCTAGATATCTTTTATTCAAGAATACTCCCCTATTCATCCTATAACTAATTTAAACTTAATAGAAAGCTTAGTAAATATCTATTTAAACTCTTATGAGAAATAGTCAATCTTCTTAAAAGCTTAAGTACTATAATAAAAGTTTTTATAGTATTTAGTAAAATACTAGAGAAATATATTAATACTCTAATTATACTATAATTTCTATATTATATAAAAGCTACTAATTTATATCTAGATTTTAGGTAATATGTTAGCTTATAAGAATTACTAGAAATCCTTAAACTTTTTACTAAAAACTTAATTAACTTCTAACTTATACTATATAGTTATCTATTATATAGGAAAATAGAAAGTATTACTATTAAAGGAAATACTAATAATAAGTAGTTTCTTCTTTAGAAACAAAACATAGTGTATTTATAAAACTATATTATAATCCTATTAGAACTATATAAAAGTATCTTAGAAAGCGTAGTTTCATTTTCTACTAAATCAATCTACTATTAGTCTATGAGAACCCCTATTAAAAGTTCTAGAGTAATAGTATTTATTACTATCTTTTACTATTTTCTACTTCTTTTATTATTTATTATTTATTACTAAGTTAAATTTAAATAAGAGGTTTGTTAGTATTGGAAGCTAGTTATAAGAAATACTTTAGTAGTATGTTAATAGTATTATAATAAACTTAAAGAGTTTATACTTAAAATAAAAACTCTTTACTAGACTATAGGGGTAATAATTATATAGAACCCTAATAGTAATATCCTATATAAACCCTAAGGGTTGAGTCGGTAATATCTATATATATATAGTATATATAACTATATACTTCTATCTATATATAGTATATATAACTATATACCCTGTATACTTTACTAGTAATTCCTATTACTAGCTATAGCTTAGTACTATAGTAGTTAGTAAATAACTATTATACTATAAATCTAGAACTTTGTATAGCTATATATAGCTATATAATATAGTAATAATAATAACCAATACCAGAACCCTTTTATATTTATATAACAAGGTCATATGTAATATATAACAACCCTTACTAGATAAACTAATACTAATTAGTAGTTAACTTATCTATTACTACTATACTATAGATTAGTAAAGTTTATTATACTAGAAGAAGTAATTATAAACCTTTTATTTAAGGTCTATATAAAGTAAAAGATTATAGGTATTAACTTAGATATTTTGTATCATTCCCCTTACCCGAATCTTTTACTAGGAACTTCTAAATTATATATCAACTTCTTTATTAAAATTATTATTAAAGAGTTAACTCTATATTTTTAAGATAGCTTAGCTAAAGCTATTTGACGAAATACTGAACAAATAAAGTTAAGTAATACTTTTTAGTACTAAATAGAGAGTTTTTAATAAATATAATAACCTTTTAGTCCCGCTTAACGTAGTAGTTTAACGTCTAGCTAGCTCTCACTATTATAGTAAGAGTAATAGGTTCGAATCCTACGGCGGGTAAGCGTAACTAGTAAGTATATATATATATACATTTTCTAGTTACGAAAACTATATAGTAACTATTACTAGTTATTAATATTTATTACTACTAACTATTAATAGCTAGTAACTATTCATAGTAACTAATCATAAGTATTACTAGCTAGCTAGTATTAGTATTATATAACTATAATCTTTAAAGAATAACTATAACGGATAAGTCTATACTTTCCTTTTATAATATACTTTCCTATTTATTAGCTATTATATTAACTAACTATATCTTACTATTTAAGGTTTTCTCCGTTTAAATAATTCCTCAGCCTTAGTATTATCTATAGAGTTTATAAAGTAAGAGCTAACTACTAGGTATAGCTTCCTTTATAAGAACCCCGAGAGGCATATAACTTTAAATAGATCAGAGACCTTTAATACAACCCCATAATAACCTTTTTCAATGTTACTAGACTTTTATAATATATGAGATTTATAGTATTTTCTATTTCCTATACTTAAAAGATCTGTCAAATATCTCGAAACTACTATTCCCCTTTCAAACCCTTCCCCTTTTTAAAAAGAAACCTCTTTACCCTTTTCATTAATATATCTAAATTATATTTTGAATTAAACCTAGGGTTAAGCCTGAGTATAGTAATAGTTTGATTAATTCTAAGTAGTAATTACTAGATCAGGGAGAAACCTAAGCCATATATTAAAACAGACTCTCTAGAAAGCTCTTGAAAATTAATTATAATAGCTTTATACTAAAGACATTACTACTTATATAGTATCTTATATCTACTAATATAATTTCTTAAGGATTTATAAACATAAGCTTTTTGATTATTTTAGAATAGACTTTGATAAGTAGTTTATAGAGATATAGTAACTTATGAATAAATATTTAATCTGCTACTTTTAGGAATACTTTGTTAATTATGCAATTAAAGTTAATATAAAAAGAGCAAAGATTTATACTATATTATACTAATTTACTTAATACAAATCTTTCGAATATTATACTTTTATGGAGGTTAATAACATAAAAAGTATATGGTAGGTTTTAAGTTTAATTTGAAATATCATTTTAAATAACTTAATAATTTCTTCGAAGTAGATAAGAAACTAGAATTACCCCTCTATTCTACTAAACCGAAAGTTAAAATAGTAATACCCATAGTAGAAATTTAGCTAATATCTAAAAACCTTATATAAAGTACCTAGCTTCTACTACTACTTATATATAGTATATAATTTCTATTACTACTAATAGGACTGCTAATCCTTAAATTATATAATAAAAAACCCTTTTATTAATACAAAACATACTAAGATAATACTAATATATAATACCTTTAGTAATTTAAATATTACTTATACTTTTCCTTTACCCCCTATTTGAAAACCTATGTATTAAATATATTATAAACTGTATAAAAATATAGAATAACAATATAGAATATAATAGAAACCTCTATAATATTCTTAAGACTAGAGTCTATATTTTCTATAACTATTATTTTGAATTTAATATCTTATACTATATATAAGTAGGAATTCTCTCTGTTATACTAAAGGATCAAACCTTTGACTATTATTTTAAATACTTTATATACCCTATTGAAAACTTATAATTTAACTAGATAACTATATATATTCAGGAATACTTGAAAAATAATAAAATCTACTAGATTTACTTTTCTAACTAGTAACATACTATTCTTAGGAATATGATAGCTAAGAACTCTAACTAAAATTAAATAGAAATACTCAAAATACTTATTATAAAGCTAATATACTTCTAGAAGATATTTAAAACTAATTAATATATCAATAAAGCTTTCTATAACTAGTTTATAAATATATATTATAGTATACTATAATACTAGTTAGTATTCCTTAGCTTTATACTAATTTCTTAGAGTTTCTATATATATTATAGTATACTATAATACTAGTTAGTATTCCTTAGCTTTATACTAATTTCCTAGGATTTCTATAACTAGTTATACTTACCTATAAATAATACTATAATATTCCAAAATTTATAAAATCCTTAGAATAATAGATATAATAGTAATATATTTAAGAAATAGCTTTAGACTAACTATATATATAATATACTTTATAGTAATATTTCAAGTTATAATTATACTTATAATTATTCCTAATTACTTTTGAATAAATATTACTTTCCCCTAGTTCTTATATATACCTATAATAATAAAGAATATTATATATATAATAATATAAGTTATTAGTTTTGAAAGTATACTTTTGAAGATTAGTATACTTTATATAATAAGTATAAGTTAATAAGTAATCCAAAGAAATACTTTATAGTAGTATTTTAAGTTTACTTTACTAAATATAAAAATATTAATAGTTTTAATATTAACTTCTAAATACTTCTAAAAGACAATAAGTATAAAAAACTCATTACTTAGTACTAGATATAGTATAATTCCGAGGATTATACTTTTACTACTCCTAAGATATTCTCGTTAGGTTAGGTTCGTACTAAGTAATTGAATCTCTTAATAGGTATATACTATACTATATAACTATTCAAACTTACCTTTCCCTTTACTTAACTATAGCTCTATACTTATATTTAAGCTTTATACTACTAGAATATCTATTATTTTAGTAGCTAAAACTAGTATATAAGGGTTCTAATATTCCCCTAATACCCCCTTTTTCTATAATAACTTAATATAATCCGCCTACTAGGAAGTTCTATCTTTAAAACCTAATTACTAGGATACTAGTATAAATTAGTAGTTTCTCACTAATTCCCTAGTATTTTTCTTTAATTAAGACTTAAATATCTATTCTAAATTTTATATCTTAGTTTCTTAATATTAAATCTTAGTTAATATTAACCTCTTAAAATATATTCTAACTATAACTATATTCTAGTTAACTTGAAATTTCTATATAAAATAATTAGGTTTTTTTAGCTATAGAAATACTAGAAAAACTTCTTCCTTATTCTTAATTATAAAAGCTTATATATTTACTATAATTATAATCTCTCTTCTCTTATAAAAACTATACTAAACTTCCTCTAGTAATAACCTATGAATCTCATATTCTTACCTATTCCACAGAATACTATTTTTACTAGTTAGGCTTAAGCTATATATACTTTATAATTCTTTTAGCCCTAGAAACTAATATTATTCTCTTTACTATTCTTATTATTCCCCCCTAGTAACTTATAAGTAACCCTTTAGTTATCGACTTTACTATTTTTTACCCTAAAAAACTTCTTACTATTTTTAACTCAAGGAAAGCTTTTTCTATTATTTAAATTTCGAATTTTATATATACGTTAACCTTATTTTCTCTTTTATTAATAACTTTATTTCTAGGTTATCAAAAATAATAATAATAATAATATAATATCTACCCCTACTACCCCCCCTACCCCTATTCTTTTTACTTTTCTTCCACCCCCTATTATATCCCCTATTCCTATTCTTACTAGAAAAAGAACTACTACTACGAAACAAGGAACTATTAAACTATTACGTGCTTATATATAGGTAAATAATAATAATAATAATAATAATAGCTTTAAGTACCTTATCCCCTATTACTACTATTTCTTTTTTCTAGTAGCTTAGAAACTTTTAAGTACTATTTTACTACCCCTTATTTATAATAAGACTACTGATATATTCTACTATTTCCTTTTTCCTATTTCTATTAATTATTTTAGATACTAGTAATAAATATTATTATTATATAGCTATATATAGTAAGGAGTATTTTCTAGTATACCCCTATCCCCCCTCTTATAAACTACTCCTATAACTATAAAGTATTTTCTAAGATTGTCCTAGGTTACTTCTATTATTACCTACATAACCTTTATTTTCTATTATTCTTTCAAGGAGTTTTCAGCTAAACTTAGTTTTACTATCACTACTTATAACTATTATAATAAGGCTAAGCCTATAAATAGCTATAAAAATATAATACAAGTAGGCTTATAGCAATCCTAAGTATAAATAGGGTAGTTTATAATGTATAAATAAAAGAATCAACTTCTCTTCTTCTAATATTTCAGGACCTACTATTCAGATTACTTTAATTCTTAGATAATAGATCTACGAATTAGTAATTCTTTTTATAAAATATCTTTCGAATATTTTCTATTTATTTTTACTTTTTCTACGAAATCACGTATATATAATATATATAAAGCTTTTTTAAGTATTATAGCTAGGAGTAGGTAGTTAGTTTTAATTAGTTAAGCCTTTTTAGCTATAGCTTATTTGAATAGAACCTAGAAGCAGATTATTCTACTCTTAATCCTCATAAACTAGGATAGAGACATACTTCTATATTACCTTAATAAATAGATTAATTTAAAATATAATAGAAATATAATATATTATCTAACTTTCAGATAAGATAGATAAATAAGTTTACCAAAAAGTAAGTTTTACTAAGAAAGTAATCTATAGACCTATATAAATATCAAGAAAGATAAGTAATAGCTATACTTATACTCTTAAATAAGTAAATAATCTAAAAACCTGGAAAACTAACTTATCTAAAACAAAACCTTATTTATATAATTTTATCTAATAAACTAATATAATTTAATATTATAAGATTAGTTTTAGTAAATTATTTATTCACTAAATATATAATTAAGCGAGATATTTCTCCTTCAAAATTCCTTTGAAATAAAAATAGTAAGATAACTACTATAATAGAATAAAACAAAAATAATAAAATAGAAAAATAGATCACGAATGTAATCCTATTAAGCTAATAAGTATAATAGGATTAACTTATTTATCTAGATAGAAGATAAATAAATAGATATTTTAGATATTTCTTTAAAGAAAATATAGTTTGTAGGGAAGATAATACACAAGATAGTTATATATAATACTTTGAATATTTCTTTAAGGAAATGATAGTTTTTGAGAAAGATAACGTATAGCTAGTTATATATAATATTCCAGATATTTCTAGTTTTAGAAAGAATAGATAATATTAGAATATCTATAAATTAACTAATCTATTAATATTTCAGAAAACCCTTATAATAAAGATAAAAAAGATAGAATACTCGTTTCCTTACCTACTACTCTTATTAATAATAATTAATTAGAAAAGACATTTTCATTATTTATTATAATAATAATAATGTTACTTAAATAATAAAACAGTTTAAAATAAAGATAATATTTATACTAAATTTAATATAGAAGTTTCTGTTTCAGTGCTAGCTATTCCCTTATTCATAAACCTTATATTGAAAAATATTCAGCTACGAGCTTTAAATACCTCCAAAGATATAAGTAATACCCCTTTAGACTTTTCTCCTAAGAATAATCCTACTACTAATACTTCAGGACTATAAACTAAAGCTCTATTAGGATATATTAATATATTTATAGATATTACTATACTTTTATTAATGTATTATACCTTAATAGTAGCTAATTATTTAATACTAGGAAAAGTAATCTAAACCTAGTTTCTTATAGTTACTATATCTCTTTAGTTTAAAAAAGCCTTTAAATCTATTAGTAATAATATTTCTAATTTCCTAGATAAATACAAATCCCTTACTAATCTATCCTATAAATCAAAGCTTAATATAATTAGAAAAATCTATATATATTATATTTTATAACTCAAAAAAACTACACTATTTATTATAGCTACTACAATAACCTAGACTAAAGCTAAGGAAATCCTTTTAGCTATATATAGACTTATAGATCTAACTACTAATTAAACCTTAAATAAAAAACTTAGAGCTTATATTTTAGGGGACTATCTAAAAAAAGAAAGTCTTATCAGAATTACTCTTTTCTTAACTATAATTAATAACTTCTAAACCTATATTATTATTAGAAGAAACCTTAAACTCCCTAACTAGGAATTAATATATATTACTATATATAGAATACTTCTTAGAATACTAAAAGAAATAGCTTATAACTTTTATTACAAATTTCATAAGTTTATTAATACTAATTAGAGAACTTTTAAAGCTACTTTTATATAAGAAAGAAAAAACTAAATTTAATAAAATAGCTTATAAGATAGCTAAAAACTATAACCCCTAAAATATTCTCTCTAAAAAAAATAAAAAATTTTTTAATAAAACTAAAAATAGCTTAAATTATAAAAGAAATAAAATTACTTAAGGAAAATATTACTATAAAAGCTAAAAAACTAGTAGATATTTCTAAAACCCTTTAAGTTAATACTGCTAGTTTTTCTATAGAAAATTAGATATCTATAATCTATAGTATTATAAAGAGATAGAATAAGATAATAACTTATACTAAGACATATACTATATTAATTAAACTTAAATTGACTTATTATTCTTATATAACTAATTCATAAACCTAACAGCATAATAGTTTTACAAGACCTATATATAGATTAAACAGAATCCGTAATAGCTAAACTCTTCTATTTATATAGACTTATCCTTAAGACTACTGTATAGATAATTATAACTATTAGTAATATAAATGGTTAAGATATTATATAATATCTTATAATGTATTAATTACTTACTAAACCTATAATATTTACTTTTATACTAAAATACTAATTATATTAACTACTAGGGAAATAATAGAAAATAATAATAGAAGAAAATATTATTAATAAAGAATATAAGAAGAAGAAAGAAGAGGCCAAAACTATTCTTATATAGATTACTTAGAAACCTCAGATTTTACTAAGGGAAACTAAAGAAACTAAAAACCTTAGATTATAGGTTTTCCCCGATTTTTAATAGATTCTCTAGGATTATAAGAAGTATTAAGCGAGTATTAATAAAATAGCTAAGGGATTTACTAAAAAAATAATAATAATACTAAAAATAAATAGAAGAAACTTATATAATATTCAATATTATAATTTTAAACCCTATTCAAATTACTACTCTAGAAAATAACATAGAAATAACTACTAAAAAGTTACTATAAGAAATAAGTTAAAATATAACTCTATAAGATTTATACTATATAATTTTCATAAAACTTAAAAAGGATTATTTATAAACCTATATAATGAAAACTACTAAATAGCTTAGCTAGAATTAAAAGTTATTAAACTAGACTAAAATAATAATAAACCTATACTACTAGTTAACCTAGTCTTTTAAGAAATAATTATTACTAAATAAATATCTAGTTAACTAGCTTTTACTATAATACTAATAAATTCAGAAACTTCAGTACTAGTTTAATATATTTATTTCAAGGAAGTTAGAAAGTAAGTTTTAGTTCCTAAAAACCTCTTTCAGAAAACCTAGCTAATATATATATAGGTTAGCTATAAAGATACCTAGTTAATTATTACATATTACTAGAATAACTAATAAATAAGAGAAGTATTTATTATAGTAGAAAAAGAATTCATAGATATATTTAATAAAATAGGGGATTAAGAAGTAGAAATTCAAGCTTAGATAGATAAATAGAACTTATAATATATTACTAAATAATTAATAATATAACCTAATAATAAGTAGAAAATAGATATAAGAATACTACTTAATTTATAAATATAAGTAATACTAGTTATATAGATTAATAATATAAATATTAAAATTATAAGTACTATAAAAAGCTAGGCCTAAACTA
>RYZW01000631.1:0-20285 GCA_004367215.1 Colletotrichum trifolii
GAGCTTTCTATAGGGTTTCTAATAGACTAATAATAGACTAACCTAATAAAAAATAAAAACTAATCCTTTTAAAATACTTTTAAAAAGTTCTAAGAAGATTATAACTTAGTTTTATAAATACTATAAATACTTTATTTAAAATAAAAACTACTCTTTACTAATGTTGTTTTTAATAATAATACTTTCTATTTTCCTATAAAATAAATAACTATATAGTATAGATTAGAAATTAACTAAGCTTTTATTAGGAGTTCCGAGGATTTCTAGTAGTATTTATAGACTAGCTTATTATTTAAAATCTAAATATAAATTAGTAATTTTTATATTATATAAAAGCTATAGTATAGTTAGGATATTAATGTATTCTTCTAGTATTTTACTCAGTACTATAAAAACCCCTCCTATAATACTTAAACTTTTAAGAAAATTCGCTATTTCTATTAGGAGCTTGAATAGATATTTACTAAATTCTTTATTAAATTTAAATGAGTTATAGGATAAATAGGGAGGTATAACTGAAAAGGGGATATTAAGCTAAATTACTTCTAACTAGCTTTCTCTTACTAAATTAGGGAATATTAAGCTAAACTATTTCTATCTAGCTTTCTCCTACTAAATTTAGATAACTACTATTAACTATAATATTAGTTAAATAGACTATTATACTACTATCTAGTATTACTATATAATTATAATAAACCTCGAGATCTTTAATATAGAATTATAATACTATAGATAGTTATAGTTTTTTCTTTAACTAGAACTAATAGTTAATTAGAATAGAGATATATAGATAATAAATATAGGGGTAGTTTATATTACTTTAATACTAGTATAATACTACTATACTACTATTTCTTAATACTATAGGGGGTTAAATAAATATATTATTATAGCTAGTAAGCTTTAGTTAGCTTTTTTTACTAGAATATATAAGGTTTATTAGGTAAACTCTATAGTTATCTAGGTATATATATAGGCTAGTCTTTATATATATTATAATACTAAGAACTATTTTATTATTGTGAGAATACGTATAGCACTAAGGCTGCCGTGCGACTCTGCTAGCTACCGTTTGACTCTGGTAGCTTATGTGAGATATTTACCGTTTTATTTAAGTATATTCAGACGTTTTATTCTAGTTAGAAAAAGATATACCTTTTAATAACCTACTTTCAGACTATATACTATATTATTTATTTATTATAGTTATAAGCCTAGTTATATTTAATTATCTCTAAACTACTTATAATTAATAAATATGAAGGAAATCTTTTTTAATCTATCTTATTAGTTCTTTAACTTATTACTTAAAAATAGTATATTTAACTACTAGTAACCTCGATATAATAGTTAAGCTATCTAATAGCTCTGATTTTAACTATTAGTATATTATACTTTATTTCTATATAACTAGCTAAGATATATAGTAATATATTAATCTAGATACTAAACCTATCCTCAATATCTTAAAAATACTTAAACTACTCGAANTTAATAGGTAAGTATTAGAAGGTTTATTCTATATAATCCTGGGTATAATATATTTAGTTATTTTTAGGAAATTATAGTTATAGTACTAATAAGTTATTTTAAACTTTATAAGGAATAAGATATAGATAGATTTAGTTAGTAGTTTAACTATTAAAGCTATTAGTAATATACTAAAAGAGATATATACAGATAGATTTATAGACTTTATTAAATTATTAGCTATAATGTTTTCTAGTTTAGGAGAAAGGGGATATAAGTAGTTAATAACTAATTTAGTATAAATTAATATAGTTTTAGTAGCTATATTACTTATAGTTTTAGAGTAGTTATTATTTATTTTACTAGTTATTTATATTCTTTTATATATTCTTTTATAGATTCTTTTAATAAAGATAAGGTTTCTGGTTTTTTATTATATAAGGGGTTTTTGTATTATTATATTTACCTAAAGAAGAATTTAGATAGAATTAAGCTAGACTTATTATAGGGATTACTATATAATATACTAAAGGAGTATTTTTTAAGGTTTAATATTAAGTAATAGACCTAATAGATAAAGGTTAGGTTTAGGTTAGTTTATTTATAATTAAGGTATTTATTTTCCTTATTATGAAACCTAGGGGGAAATAGTAGTTTTATATAGATTATTATATTTTTAATACTATTAGTACTTATAACTATTACTTTTTATTTCTAATTGAAAAGATATTATAATTATTATTTGAAGTAATATAATTTATAAGAGTTAATATTTATATGGTTTTTTATAAGATTTATATTATAGAGGGAGATAAGTATAAAACTATTTTTTAGATTTATGTTAATTTATTTAAGTAGTTTGTTACTTCTTTTAAGCTAATAAGTATACTTATAATATTCTAATACTATATTAATAATATATCCTAAGGTATGTTTAATAATTTTATTATAGTTTACTTAGATAATATCTTTATTTATAATTATAGGTTAAAGTATAATTATAAGGATAAAATTAAGTAAGTTTTTGAATAGTTATAAGGAATTAGTTTATACTTAGATTTAGAGAAATATAAATATTTAGTAAAATAGATAAAGTATTTAGGTTTTATTATTAAGGTAAAGAAAAGTATTTATTATAACCCTGAGAAAGTTAAAGCTATCTAGGAATAAGAAATTCCTAAGAATATCTATAGTATTTAGAGTTTCTTTAGATTTGCGAAATTCTATTATAATTTAGTTAATTATTTCTCTAACCTAATAAAACCTTTTATATAATTAATATAAAAAAGTATTATTTTACTAGGATATTATATACTAGTAAGTATTTAAAAAGCTTAAGTTTATATTTATTTTAAAACTAGTTATAATTTAATAGGATCTAGAGTAATATATAATAATAGAAGTAGATTATTTAGGAGTAGTATTAAATAGTTATTTTTTATACGAAAATAGGGATAGTATATTATAAATAGTTATTTATTATTTAGCTAGACTTATATTAGTTTAATACAACTATACTCTTTATAATAAGGAGTTACTAGTAGTAGTATTATACTTAAAAATATAATTAGTAGAACTATAAAATATAGTAGACCTATTTACTATTCTTTCTAATTATAAGATTTTAGAATACTTTATAGGCTTAAGGTTTATTTTAGAATAATAAGTAAAATAAATAGAGATTTTATTAGAGTTTAGTTTTATTTTAAGATATTATTTTGATTATTTTACTAAGTACCCCGATATTCTCTCTTAATAAGGCTAAGATAATATAATAGAATTAAAAATTATAATATAAATTTTCTAGTTTCTCTAAATTACTTATAAAGATAAGGATAAGATTTCTTTAATATTTTTAATTTATAATATATAAATAGAAAAGGGTTAAGAGGGGACTATATTAGTAAGGAATAATTACTAATATACTACTAGTAAATTACTAGAAAAGTATATTATATTCTAAAGTATTATATTACTATTACTATAAAATTAAATAATTATAATAATACTAATATATAAGGTTTAACTAGATATTATTTATTAAGTAGTAAAGATATTTTTTCGAGAGGTTTTAGTATAGATATAAGTAGCTAATTATATAATAAGAAGTAATAGTATTTTAATCTACTAGGATTAAGTTTGAGTTTTCTAAATATAAGTTATTAATAATAGTAATCTTCTAAATAATCTATAATTCCTTAGTTTTAAACTATTCTAATATTTATTAAATATTTATAGTATTTTTATAAAACTAGTATTAGGATAGTATATGAAGGGATATTAAATATTTTATATAGGTATATAATATTTATTAGTATTTATATAAAAGATAGTAGTATTACTAGGGTTTCTTATAATTTTTCGTAATTCCTAATAAATTCTAGTTATAGATTTCTATTAATCTTATAATAGAACTTTTTTTATTATAAAAAGTAACTTAAGATTCCTTATAATAATTATAGACTAATTATTAAAGTATATTTAGTTAGAAAATAAAAATAATTATAATTACTAAAGTTTATATAGAGAAATACTAGGATATATAGTAGTAGTTTTATAGTTTCCCTATATTAATTATTACTAATTATAGATTAGATTAGGTTAGTATTTTCTAGATAATATTATACTAGTTAATAAAGATATAGTAGGTTTTATTAATTTTATTTTACTTTTAGATAAATAATAGGATAGAGAGGGTAATAGTTATGATTTAGGTTTTCCTATACATATATATTACTTTTTTATAACTAGACTAGTTAGTTTATATTACTATTTATTAGTTAATATTAAATAATAGAGACCTTTTAGTAATTAAAATAAGCTTAAATAGGTTTTGAAATAGGTTTAATAATATATTTATTTTCTATTTTAAAGTAATAGAGTAATCTATATATTCTAGTTTAGGATAAGTTTTAGTTTTCCTATTTTACTTTAAAGATAGTATTATTATAGTTTAAGTAGTAATAGTATATATATAGTAGTATATTAAAATAAGTATAAATAAAATATAATAAATAACTAAGAGGTTCTAAGTAGGGGATAAAGTATAGTTATTACTATATTATATTAAAATGAATTAGCTAAATAAGAAGCTTAATTAAGTATTATCTAAATATAGGGTTATTAATATATTAAACTTATTAAATATTACTTTAGATATCCTTAAAAGTATTTACTTAATATTCTATATTAATTTTATTAAATAAGTAGAGGATAGTTTATTATTATTATAATAGTACCCGCTTGACGTAGTGGTTTAACGTCTGGATGGCTCTTACTGTCACGGTAGGAGTAGTAGGTTCGAATCCTGCGGCGGGCAAGCGCGACCGGTGGGCATGTACGTGCCTTCCGATTGTGTAAACCATGCGTGGCAACCGCTACCAGCTGTCGGCTCTTGCCGCCTGCTGTTAACAGCTGGCGACTGTTGACGGCTGGCGACAGGTGCTGCCGGCTGGCTGGCATTGGTGTCACGTGACCCACTGCGATCCTTAAAGAGTAACTGCGATGGATGTGGGCCTGTACCTTCCCTTTGTGATGTACCTTCCGCATTTGTTAGCTATCGTATTAACCAACCGCGTTTGCTGCCTGAGGTTTCCTCCGTTTAAACGGTTCCTCAGAACCAGTACTATCTATAGGGTAAATGAGGCAAGAGCCGATAACTGGGTGCAACTACCTTTAAAGGGTCCCAGAGAGGCATATGACTTTAAATAGATCAGAGACCTTCAATACAACCACCAATTATTATAATAGTATATAGATATATAATTTAATCTTATCCTAGTTCTAGCTAGAGAGGATAGTAAAATTTATAAGGAGTATAATATTAAAGAGATACTAGTAGTAAAGAATATACTTAGGTAAAAATATACCTATAATATATTAATTAAATAGAAAAGTTATAATATTCTAATATAAGAATTTTAAGAGAGTTTTATTAATAATAAAGTTATAATATAATTTGAGTTATAGTATAGAGATATTAGAAAGAATAATAGTTTAATATTAATTTATTCATAGTAGAAAGCTATATAAGTTATAAATTAAGTAATATAATAGCTTTTAGGGGGTATATATAACTACTTACTAGACTTACTCTTAGGGTACTAAATAAATAAATTAAGTAAATAGATTAGTATTATTTTATATTTCCTTACTACCCTAGAATTCCTCCTCTATATTATTACTATCTTCCTCTTTTTCTTTTTATTATTAGGGATATTAATAGGGGGTATTTATTTATAGGTAAGGTATAAAGGTATTATTAGTATTAGGCTAGGGGAGTAATAGTATAGTAGTAGTAGATAAGTAAGCTAGTTTTAGTAAGGCTAAGGATATAGTTATAATATTAGTAAAGTATAGTATAAGTACTAAATTATATTATAGTATTTTACTATAAAGAAATTAGTATAATAAAAATAGGAAAAGAGAAAAGAGAGGATTTATTATTGTTTATATAATACTACTAAGGCTAGTAATAATTTATTTAGAGGTAAAAATAAAAGTAGAAATAAGAGTATTTTTAGTATGGGAAATAAGAGTAGTAAGTATAGTAGTAATATAAGTAGGGGTTTCTTACTAAATATAATAGAAATAGTTATTATAATACTAGACTATAATAGAGAATTCAGGTAAAAGAATAGTAATATAATAAAATATAATTATATCTTTATCTTTAGAAATAGTAATAGTAGGGGAAATAATATATTTATTATTTTTAATTAGATAATTAACTTAGTAGCTAGTAGTGTTTAACTTAGTATTTATAGTAAAAAGGTAAGATCCCTATTTATATTTATTTTTTATTTATAAGTATTCGTAATAAGAGTAGTTATAACTTTATTTATAGGAATAAGTAATACTATTCTTATTTTATTTTAAATAATAGTTAAAATAAATATTAATAACTATTATAGAGAATTAGTTATTATTATTATTAGAATTACTTTTAATAGTATAATTATTATAGGTATAAGTAGTAAATTTAGAAGAGGTATAATAATAAGAGGGGTTATTATTAGGGGGGCTAGATCTAGTAGTAGTAGTAGTTAATATAGTAATAAATAAAATGTAAAAAGGGGAAGGAGGGTAAAAAGGTAGTAATTTAGTAATACTAGAATAAATATAAGATAGGAATTATATAAAACTAGAAGAAAGAAAATAAAGTTATATATGGAGGGAGGAAAAGGAGCTTTTTATAGATAGATAGAAAAAGGAGTATAATATAGGATTACTTGAGGTAATATAGTATGAATTTTCTTATTAGTAAAACTGTCTAATATCGATAGGTATTCAATCTTCTTATTAGTAGGATTATCTAATATTAGTAATACTTGAGGAAAGTATTTTAGATAGATTTTTCTTACTAGTTAGGTTAGTTTAGGTAGTTAGGGATTATAGTTATATTATAAAGTTATAGATATTATATATTACTATAGTAATAGAATAGAGGGGTAATAAAGAGTATATTATAGACTTAAGCTTTAAGGCTTATATAGGATATTACTATTAAAGCTCCGTATAACTACTACCCCTATAGTCTAGTAAAGAGTTTTTACTTTTAGTATAAACTTTTTAAGTTTATTATAATACGATTAAGGTATTACTAAAGTACTTCTCGTAGCTAGCTTCTAATACTACTTAAGAAATACTATAAATAAAGTATTTTACAAATATTATTTAAAATTAAACTAAAAGGATATATTAGATATTTAGTAAGTTATATTCTAAATACCTATAACTTATATAAAATCTAGATCTTTACTTTTTACAAAATTATTATTATTCAAAATATTAAATTTAATAAGATAAGATTTTATTTAAGGTAAGATTTATATAAAATATTTATAAAAGAAATTATAAAACTACTAATTAAGTTAATTATTAAAGAAGAAGGAAACTTTATATTTAAAATATTAAGAGATTTTCAAGTAGTAAGAATACCTAGTAAAAGGATTTTTCTTCTACTAGTTATCTTATTAGTATTAGAAATAGCTTAAGATATTAAACTAAATATATAATTAGTTTCTAAAATTAGCGAGAGAAGTTTAATAATACCTAAACTAATATTTAAACTAATAAAACTAGTCTAGGTTTCTAATTAAGAATAACTAGGATATAATAATTTTAGGTAAAAATTAGAGTTTAATAAGTATACTAATAGCTAGAAAACTAGATAGTATATTTAAAATAAAAGATCTAGCTAGCTAAGAAAGGATATTTATTTTAATTAAGAATAGAAATAATTATTTTAAGACTCCTATTTAGTTAATTTAAAATAGATTAAAATATAGTTGTAGACTTTAATTACCTAAATCGGGATTTTTAACTATTTAGAAATTAGGCTAATAATATAATTGGTTGTATTGAAGGTCTCTGATCTATTTAAAGTCATATGCCTCTCTGGGACCCTTTAAAGGTAGTTGTACCCAGTTATCGGCTCTTGCCTCATTTACCCTATAGATACTACTAGTACTGAGGAACCGTTTAAATAGAGGAAACCTTAGGTAGTAAATATAGTTAGTTAATNCTCTTGCCTCATTTACCCCATTAGTACTGAGGAACCGTTTAAACGGAGAAAACCTCAGGCAGCAAACGTGGTTGGTTAATACGATGGCTGATAAATGTGGAAAGTACGTCTCGTCACAAAAAGAAGGAAGGTATAGGCCCACATCCGTCGCAGTTACTCTTTAAGGATCACAGTCACGTAACACTAATACTAGCTAGCTAGTAACACCTACTACTAGCTATCGCTATTAATAGTCGCTAGCTATTAACATTAACAGCTGTCAGTAAAAGCTAACAGCCGGTAGCAGTTCCCACAATTAGTTTACGTAATCGGAAGGCACGTAGCTACCGGTCGCGCTTACCCGCCACAGGATTCGAACCTACTACTCTTACCATAACAGTAAGAGTAAGCTAGACGTTAAACTACTACGTCAAGCGGGTTAGGCTAATAATATAAGAATAAATAATAATAATAATTAGAGCTAGAAATCACTATTAGTAATTATATAGTACTTTTAAAAAGATATAATAGTAATATTTTATATTTTATAAAATACGAATAGGATAGTTTTACTAAGACTTATTCACCTAATTAGTAGTAAAAGCTAGATAAAACTAGTTTTAACTTCTTAATAGTTTTCTTTATTATTCGAAATATAGTATTAAAGAAAAAAGATCCTTCTACTAGAATTCGAATATATTTTAATTAACTAGTAGTACTACTGAAGACTTAGAAAGATATTACTAATTTATTAAAACTATTATATATATATTTTATTAAAATAATAAAAATAAAAATTATAAAGTTAAAAAAGAAAAGTACTTAGCGAGAAATAGATTATTAAGATACTAGAAATAAGTTTTTTCTTCTTAAATAGAATTTAACTTATAAGATAGATATAGATAATTTTCTAGAGTAATATAAGGTAAAAATATATATATATAGGAATATATAGCTAGTTAATCTATTATAAACTATATATATAGTAATCCTAGCTATTTAAATATTTTAGGTAATTATAATAATTATAGTATAATTTAACTTTAAAGTTTACTAGTTTAATATTATTAACGCATTTCTTAATACTATAAAGAATCCTAATAGATTTCTAATAACTATTAAGCTATTAAATAGATTTAAAGTTATAAAGTGTTACGCTAAACTTAAGTATATTTTTTATAGATTTTAAAATATACTTATCTTTAAATATAAAACCTTTTATACTATCTTTAGATTATTAGGTTTTTATTTATATTTAGAAGAATTCTATCTATTGAAAAATAAGAGTTTAATTATTTTCCTCTTATTCTATATAAATAATATTCTTTTTATATATTATAAATTAACTAAGAAAGAAATTTATAAAATTATTAAAAATATTAAGAATACCTATAAACTTAAGGAATAAAGTTTTATTAAATATTTCTTAGGGGTTTAAATAGTTAAAAATTATAAGTATTATAAGTTTTATTTAGTTTATAATATATATATTACTAAGATTACTAAGTATTTCAATCTTAATTATAATTAAATTCTAATAATACTACTTCTAGTAGTAATGTTTATAATAAATCCTAGTAAAACTATACTAAGGGAAATTTATAAATATTAAATAAAAATAAGTTTAATTCTTTATATTTCTATTATAGTATAGCTAGATATTTTATTTATATATTCTCAATCTTTAAAATATTTCATAACTTTTTCTTAAATATATATAAATACTATAAATTATATAATTTAGTATTTCTATAAGATAAAATTCCTAGTATTATAATCCAGAAACTTAAAAGGTATTAATAAGATATTTTAAATATTTCTAATTACTAGAGCTATTTTATTTATAAATTATAAAACAAATTAAAAATTAAATTATAGTTCTATTATCTCTCTATTTAGAAACCTAATCTAATAGAAAACTATTTAATAGAATATTATAATTATATTAATAATTAAAATAAGACTTCCTAATTTATAATATATTTTAAAAGAAATTATAATACTAAAAAGACTATTTTTAGATATTAAATTTAACTTAAGAAATATTAAGAAAATCTATTATAATAATTACCAGATAATTAGATTAGTAATCTCAGATAGTAAATATTTATCTACTAAACTTTAATATATAAATATTTAATAGATATAATTTTACTAGGTCCCGCTTGACGTAGTAGTTTAACGTCTAGCTGGCTCTTACTATTTATAGTAAGAGTAGTAGGTTCGAATCCTGTAGTGGGCAAGCGTAACTAGTCCTGCCAGTCGCGTAAACTATATAGTAACTACTACTAGCTATTAGCTCTTACCAATAGCTGTTAATATTAATAGCTAGTAACTACTAATAGTAACGGCTAGTAGTAAGCGTTACTAGCTAGTAGTATTAGTATCACATAACTATAATCCTTAAAAAGTAACTATAACGGATAGGCCTATACTTTCCCTATTTATTACCTATTATATTAACCAACTATATTATTACTACGTAAGGTTTCCTCTGCTTAAACAGTTCCTCAGCCCTAGTATTATCTATAGGATTTATGAGGTAAAAGCTAACTACTAGGTATAGCTTCTTTTATAGGGACCCCGAGAGGCATGTGACTTTAAATAGATTAGAGACCTTTAATATAATCTAAATTACTAATAATTTTACTAGGAATACTTAAAAAGTAGTTTTAAAGGAATTTATATATTTATAAATATAATACTAGTAGATAGATTTACAAAAAGGTCTAACTTCAGCGAAGTTTAAATAATTTAGAATACTTCTTAACTTTATAGATCTATAAGTAATATTCTTATAACTAGCTAAAATAATAGAAGAAGCTATTTAAAACTATTTCCGTATCTACTTAAATAATATAAATAAAATAAACTAGTAATCTTTATTTTTAATAGAAGGTTTTCATAGTAGTAATATAAAACGTAAAAGTACATTAGAATTCTTCTAATTACTTAGAAGGAATAAAACTCTCGAGATAAACTTTTATCTAGCTAAATATTTAAAACTTAAATTCTAAACCCTAAAATAAATAAATAACTATAATAAATATATAGAAATCAATACTATAACTCCTAAGGGGAGGGGGAATTTATGTTTAAACTGAAAATAATTACCTGAAACTAGGAATATAACTATAGTTATAAGTTTTAAATATTCTAGGGATTAGCTAAGATATATTATAAACTCTAAATACTCTAGGACCTAGCTAAAGTATAGGAAATTTACTAACTAGAAAACTTATTACTATTATTAAGAAATTAGGAATATAGTTATTTAAAACTAACTAGGGAAGTAGTATAAGTTCAAAAGCTTAAAAAAATTAGAATATTTAAATTAGAAGAAGTTATTTAGTAATAGGAATTCTAATAGTAAATTCTAAGCTATTTCTATTCTTAATAAAGTTAACTTTGAAGTCTTTCTAAAATTATAATTATAACTTGAAATAAGTAAGCTCTTTTATATTACTAACTTTCTTGCTTTTTAACTAAAAGCTATTAGACTTAAATAAAGAATCTTAAGCTAAAATACTTATTTTATTAGTATTAGGAATTTTAAGAATATTTAAATAATTCTTAAATATTTTGTAAGTATAGTTTAAGACCAGAATATAAGTATTCCTCGACTTATGTTTATACTAATAATATTAATTAGAAACGAAGTTTTACTGACTAATACTAATAATATAAACATAAAAGCTATATAAGAAGATAAAACTAGAATAAAACTTGATATAAAGGATAGTTTATACTAGTTATAAATTTCTAAAGGTTTTTATTTAGAATAAATATTCTTTATACTTTTCTACTAATTTACATTTTTTAGAAAAAGTAGATTTCATAGGAGTTTACTTTAAAGTCATAGTTTTAGGACTAGGTTTTATAAGTTATTATTTAGTAGTTTCTAGTTAATATTTAAGATTATTTATTTTTAATAAAAGTTTTTAATTTCTTATCTAAGAAGATTCATATATTATATTAATAGTTATTTGTACGTATTTCTTAGGTAACTTAGCTATTTCCTCGATATCTTTATCATTATCTTCTTCTTTATTAATAATAGCTTTAAATACTTTATTATTATTACTAATAAGCTAAGGTATTTCTTCTCTTTTTTTAGGGTCACTAGTTAAGTTATTTTTTTTATTATTAGAAAGGAGTTTTAGAATAGTAGTTTTCCTTAGATAACTATAAAAATCTTTTAAACTAATACTAGTAGTAAGATCTTTAAATAAAGTAATACTTTTCTTCGTAATACTACTTAACTTTACTATTTTAGTAAGTTTAGGGAATAGTAATAGATACTTAAATAAGTTAGGAAAGTTTTTAAAATATAACTAAATAAATAATTTTAATTCAATTATTCTATTTTTATATTAATTCAAAAAGTTTAAAATATTAATAAAATTTTATTTCTTAATAGAATTAAGATAATCTTAAATCTTAGAGATTAAATACTTTTAGATAAAATTACTAAAGAGAATCAGTATTTAAATAAAGAGAGAAGAATAAAGAAAGAGATAATAATTAAATATCTTAAGTAAGAAATAATTAAATAAGAATTACTAAATAAAAAAGACTTTTTAAAAAGAATATACGAAAGTATTTCGGGTTTATAACTTATTATCTTTATAAGGTAAATAAGACAGAGAAATAACTAAAATAACTTTAGATTATAATTCTTAGTTACCTTTTACATTAGGATTAAGAAGTAATTATTCTAACTTGAAAATATAACTAATGAATACTAGTACTAGATTATTAATAAAAGAAAATATAAGGTATTTTAGAAAGTTACTAGTAATATTATATTAGTTAATATTAGTATTAATAACTTATATCTTAACTTCTATATAAGGATTCTTAGGTTTAATAATACTTTTCTTAATAGACCTAAAGGGTTTTTCCTATAGTTAGAATATTAGTAATAACTAATATATATTATTATACCTTAAACTGATATATACAATTTATATTACCAAAACGTATTATTTATAAATAGGAAAGTAACTATTGAAAGTATTAGTATAGAAAAGAAGAAAGAGATTTAGTAAGTAAAAAATTAATAAATAACTTATTTATAATATATAAAAAGATCGGATTACTAGCGATTTTAGAAGGAGCTAACCGACTACTCTTACTAATACTTAATAAAAATAGTTAAATACGTAATAAATTATAATAATTCTGTTAATTCCTTTTATTTCAATACTAGAAAATCTATTTTAAGAACTATTTACCCTATTTTATTTATTTAGTATATTAGTTAAACGATATAAGGGTATCTCTAGCGGCTCTACTACTAGGGGGGTATATAAGAATATATATAGTACTAAAGCTACTATATGACTCTACTAGCTACTATACGACTCGGATAGCTTATATAAGATATAACTATTCTATTTATACGCGTTCGAATACTTTATTCTAGTTAGAAGAAAATATACCTTTCAATAACCTACTTTAAAACTATATACTATATTATTTATTTATCATACTTATTTTCAGCTATATATATTAAACTTTAGCTTTAATAAGGTTTTCTCCGACTATTACTATAAGATTTTCTATTACTATAAAGTAAAAGATATAATATATACTAGGGGTATAATTATCTATAATAATAGGTAATTGTATTATTACTTGAATTAGTTATAAACTAGTATTAGTATAAATACTTTTTAGGTAGAATTTATAGTTAAATCTATATATAAGGTAAAGTGTTTAGATACTATTCTAGGTATAAAGTAAAAGTAATTAAATATATATGCTAGTAAAGTTATTATTAAAATATTATAGTTTTTCTAGTTTAGAGATATTTATTTTAGAATAATATTTAAGTTATTTAAATAGTTAATAGAATTATATCCTCCTATTTTCTAAAATATAGTTATGAAGCTTTTAAGATTAATATTAAACTAATTATGTTATTTTTTCATAATACTAGATTATCTATTTTTTAAATTTCTAAATAGTCACTTATATATTACTTAGGTTAGCTATTGTTGCTTATATATTATATTCTTCAAGCTATTCCGTTTATTTTATAGAACAATGTCTATCATTTCTTTCTCTTTATTTTATTATAATATTCCCTACGGGAGAAGCTAATAGCTTGCTTTTTACTATGACTATTACTAGATATATTACCCCCTACAGTATAACTTTAGCCTTCCTACCCACCTACTAACTATTATCGCTAGTTTCTAGTTAATCTAGGGTTAAAACCTTTATAGCTATAATAACTAGTATACCTACTCTATATTAACTTTTATAAGAATAAATAATCAATAACTCTTTCTATAATAACCTTATGCTTTTATATTCTTTTGTTTTTTTAGTGATATATAATTTAAAAATCTCGAGATATTTAATCATTACTAACTATAGGTATTCTATTTCAATTTTTACTATACCTTTAATATCTATAACCTCAATATCCCTACTAAGTTTTCCCTATCCCTAAGATAAGATTTAATATAACTAATACTTAGTTACTTTTACTCTATACCTAGAATAGTATCTAAGCTCTTTACTTTATATATAGATTTATCTATAAATTATACCTAGTAATAGTATTCATGCTCATACTAGCTTATAACTAGTTAAAATGGTAATGAAATTACTCATTATTATGGACAATTATACCCCCAGTTCCAACATTTAACCCTATAGTAGGAGAAGACCTCGTGGTAATAGTCTATACGAACGAATTATAATATAACTAATATAAAAGTTCTTTACTATTAATATTAGCTAACTTATAATCTCTATATAAGTAAAATAGGATTTAGCCTAATCTTAATAGTAAGTAATCCTAATATATTGAATATAGCTAATATATAAATAATATTTACATAGATATAAATATTTCTAGTATAGCGAGATAGTTTTTAAAATTCCTATAATTATATTACTTTAATATTCTAAGATATCTAATAGTTAGTATCATAGTATAATATTAACATTCAAGTATTATCTAATTAATGTTTTATTTCTAATATTATTAGTTTAATATAATAATTTATAAGATAACTAAGTAATTATCGTTATAATATATAAATAATATAGTATATAGTCTGAAAGTAAGTTATTAAAAGGTATATTTTCTTCTAACTAGAATGAAGTATTCGAATACGTATAAATAGAATAGTTATACCTTATATAAGCTACCTGAGTTATATAGGAGCTAGTAGAGTTATATGATAGCCTTAGTACTATATATATTCTTATATATCCCCCTAGTAGTAGAGTTACTAGAAATACCCATATATAATCTAAGTAATATACTAAAAGAATAAAGAAAAATAAATAGCTTCCCGAAATAGGTTTTTAAATATTTAAATAAACAGAATTAATAAAGTTATTATAATTAGTTATATATTTAACTGTTTTTATCGTAGATTAATAAGAGTGATTAGTTAGCTCTTTCTAAAGGTACTAGTAATCTAATCCTTTTATATATTATAAATAAATTATTTATCGATTCTTTACTTCCTAGTTTTCTTTCTTCTCTTCTATATTAACTTTTTCAATAGTTACCTTTTTACTTAATAGGTAATATATATTACTAATATAGATTCTATATATTAGATTCAAGTATAATAATATATATTAGTTATTATTAATATTCTAACTATAAAATAACCCCCTTAAGTCTATTAAGAAAGATATTATTAAACCTGAGGACTTTTTTACTAACGTTAAGATATAAACTATTAATACTTATTCTAATAAATATAATTTTACTATTAATCTTCTAATATACTTCATATTCTTTTGAGTTAGTAATCTAGTACTAACTTTCGCCTAGTATATCCCCAAGTTAAAATAATTTCTTCTTAATCCTAGCTTCAAAAGTAATAGAATAATAAGATTTGAATTTATTTCAACTATTTATTATCCCTATATACTTAATGAGGATAATAAGTTCCAAACTAGAAATACCTTTTTATATTTCCTTTAAGATATTTACTTTATTGAGTAACTTTTAGCTAATTTTATTATGTTCAAATAATATAATTCCTATTCTTATCCTCTTTCCTCTCTCTCTATTAATATACTTATTTGTTTTAGTAATTTTATCTAAAGTTACTCTATATATAAGATTTCAATATAGTTTAATATTATTGAGGGAAAGGATTTTATTGGTAGTTTAAACTTTTAGTCTTAATATAAAAACTAATTGATTTACCTGAAATTATTTATCTATTTATATTTCTAAGAGTTTCCTAATCTATAAGAAGATTTATTATTATTTCTAGTATTTTAACTTATTAAAATACTTAAACCTAGTAGTATTATAAAAGAAAGAGCTATCTTAATAAAGAAACCTACTATTATTACTAGTTTAAAATATCTTTATAATTTTCTAAAGAAAGTTACTCTTTTAAAACTTCTTTCTAATAATAAAAAAGATAACTTAACTAGTAATTTTGAAGAAAAAGAAGAATTACCTAAAGCTATTAGTAATAATAATAAAATACCTAGAATTATTACTAATAAAAAGGAAAATAATAATAGAAATATTAAAGAAATAACTAAATTACTTCAGAAACGCATAAAGATTATTACTAGTATATCAAGAAGGTTTTTATAGATTAGAAATTAAAAGGTTTTATTAGAGATATATAGATTTAAATATTAGCTAGAAGCTACTAAGTAATAACTCGTAAAGCCTAGTAATAAATCTACTACTCTAAAGGAAACCCTAACTAAATTTACTTTTTCTAAAGAAAATAAAACTACTAAAGAATATAAAAATTACTTATTCTAAATAAGAACTATTAGAAATATATAATTAATTTAAACTATCTCTTATATAGTATATTACTCTAGTTTTATCTTCTTATAAGACTTCTATTTTATTATTATTAGTCTTAGTAGTTAAGATTTAGTTTCTAACTAATACTACTAATATAAGAATAACTTAAGAAGTACTTATATACTAGTTTCTAAAAAAGTTTATAAAGTATTTAAAAACTATTTAGAAGTTCTCTAGATTCCTAGTAGTAATAAAGTAAATATTTTAGCCTAAGACGTTTTATTTAAGTCTACTTATTTACAGTTAAGAAGTAAGAAAACTAATAATACAAAGAAATTTATCTATTTTAAATTATAATTAAAATAGTAGAAAGACTTCGAAACTACTTTTATTAAGGATAGAAATATCTTAAACTCTATTACTAGAATTCCTATTATTAAGTAACTTTTTCTAGCTTAGGTATTTTAATTTATGTAAATTTCCTAGTTTATATTATTTACTTAGCTAGTTTTAAGTATTTATATCCCTAGTATTTTAGTAATAATAATGAGTTTCCTAGTTAGTAGACCTCTTATATTTTAGCTAATTCTTAGAATATTTGGAATTTATAGTATATCTTACCTAGTTCCTAGAAAATTTAGAACTTATAGTTATAGTTATAGTATTACTAGTCTTAGTTATTTTCCTTTAGTTTAGGCTTAGGCTTTTACCTTTACCTTTTTTAGGAGTTATAGTTAGTTTTTAATATTTATATTAGTTAATTTCTATATACTTATTATAGTATCTTACCTACCTATTTAAAGCTTAGAATTCGAATAATTAATACTTAGTTAAATACAAGCTTATCTTAAAAGCTTTATTTAATAGGAATAGTTAGAGGAATTCTATTATATTCTTACCTTTTATATCATTACTACGAGAACCTTTTATTAAAAATAAAGATTACTCTAGATTACTTATACATATACTTAAATAAATAGAGAATTACCTTAAATAGTTTTTTCCATCATTTCAGCTAACTTTAAGAATATTATTTATAGATTTATAAAGTTAAGAAATATTCTAAATTATTTCAAATTTACTTAAGTTAGATTCTTTATAAGTCTATTTACTAGTATTATATTTATAGGTATATAGACTACTTCAAAACTACTTTTTAAGTATTCCTAGTAAGACTATATATATTAAATATCTATATATTAAAGTCTAGTAAATAAGTATTTACTACCTAGGATTACTAGTTTAATTATCTAGTAATTATTATAATAGATTTTCTAAATATTTCCTAGGTTAAGTTTAATATTTTAAAGTAGTCCTTTTAGTATTATAGTTTCATTTAAGGTATATTCTAGGTTAAAAAGTTTTATTTTAATTATTAATATAATTATAATATTCTATTAAGTAGTTTTCTATTAGATTAGTTTTCTAAATAGAGAGATAATATAGCTATAACTTAATAATTCTATTAAGTAGCTTTCTATTGGATTAATCTTCTAAATAGAGAAATAATATAGTTATAATTTAACTTCTAAGTTTATTTATAGTTTATAAATATAATATCTCTAGTAATTAAAAGTATTTTAAATATCTTATTAATACTCCTTAAATTTCTAAATTATAGTACTAGGAAGTTTATTTTATAGAAATATTAAATTATATAGTTTATAGTATTTATATATATTTAAGAAGGATTTATAAAGTATTTTAAAAATAAAGAATATATAAATAAGATATCTAGTTATACTATAATAGAAATATAAAGAATTAAACTAATTTTCATCTAGTATTCATAAATCTCTTTAAATATAATGTAACTAGTATTTATAGTAAAAATTACTACTAGAAGTAGTATTATTAGAATTAAGTTATAATTAAGATTAGAATACTTAGTAATCTTAGAAATATATATATTATAAACTAAATGAAATTTGTAATACTTATAATTTCTAATTATTTTAATTCCTAGGAAATACTTAATAAAACTCTATTTTTAAAATTCGTAGGTATATTTAATATTTTTAATAATCTCGTAGATCTCTTTTTTAGTTATCTTATATTATAAGAGAAGAATAATATTTATATAGAATAGGATAAAAATACTTAAATTTCTATTTTAAATAAATAAGGTTTTTCTAGGTATAGCTCGAAGCTTAATAATTTAAGACTAGTATAAAAAGTCTCATACTAAAAAGAAGGAATATTTTAAAGTCTATAAAAAATATATTTAGATTCTATATAATACTTTATAATAGCAGCGGCTAATAGCTTGCTCTCTACTATAACTATTAGTAGATATATTACCCCCTAAAGTATAANCCCCTAAAGTACGACTTCAGCCCTCCTACCCCCCCTACTAACTACTATAGCTAGCCCCTAGTTAATCTAGGGCTAAACCCCTCGTAGCTATAATAGCTAGTATACCCGCCCTATATTACCTTTTTTAATAATAAATAACTAATAATTCTTTCCGCGATAACCTTACGCTTTCACGCCTTTATAGCTATATACGATTGAAATATCTCGAGATATTTAATGACTACTAACTATAAGTATTCTATTCGAATATTTATTATAATTTAATATCCGTGATTTTAATATCCCTACTAAGCTTTACTTACCCCTAAGACGAGACTTTATATTACTAATATAAAGGTTCTCTATTACTAATATAAGCTAACTTAGAATCTCTATATAAGCATAATAAGACTTAGCTTATTTTTATTAATAAATAACTTTAATATTCTAATTAAGTATAATTAATATATAAATAATACTTAGTTACCTTTACTCTATACCTGGAATAGTATCTAAGCTCTTTACTTTATATATAGATTTAACTATATATTTTACCTAATAATAGTATTTATACTAATACTAGCTTATAACTAGTTAAAATAGTAATGAAATTACTTATTATTATAGATATTTATATCCCTAATACTAATAACTAATTTTATGGTAATACAAAACTTTATAATAATACTTAGGAAAAGCTTTATTAGAGATAAGGTTTAGTATATATGGTTTAAATTTATTATTAAGATCATGAGCTTAAGGAAGCTTTTGGATTTCTTGAAAATAGAAGAAAGTAGAATCCTTATAAGAGCTAGGTATTCTATAATCTATTACTCTTCTATATCTATATTTCTATAATAAAATTAGAATTTCCCTAAAATCTATATAGATATTTATAATTGAAGAAGTATATTATAAATATAGTACTACTTATATATAATCCTTATAATTAAAGCTATTAGTTTATTAGATTAAGCTTTAATATAATTAATCCAAAAACCTTTAATTAAAAGATAGCTCATAGATATTTGGAGAATAATTGTCTAGTTATTCTATAAGCTACTATAATAGGCTAATAATTTTAGAGACTAACGATCAATCGAATAGTACTTTAATATTAGTAGTTATGTTGAAGGTCTTCGATCTATTTAAAGTTATATACTTCTCGGAAACTATTTAAAGAAAGCTATACCTAGTAGTAAGCTCTTTCCTTGAAAGCCTTTTATTACTAGTACTAAGGAACTATTTTCA
>RYZW01000632.1:0-27897 GCA_004367215.1 Colletotrichum trifolii
TCGTGAGACTCTTAATTATTATAGATAATTAGAGGGTAAAATCTAGTATATATCATATATAACTAAATATAGCTAAGTATAATACATATAGTCCTATTTTATCTAATTAAAATAAGGCGAAGCCTATAGAGATAGTACTACGGCTAAGAGTTCTTCTAGCGAAAACTCTACCGCTCGAACGCGTTATTCCTAATAGTATACTTCTCTTATAATAGCTTTATTATAGCTTTATATAGCTACCTCATAAGTATTATATATCGAAATCGTCACTTCTACTATATTAGTACTATACTAATACTCTTTATAAGTTTCCTTTATAATACCTTTACTATAGCTTCGTAATAGCTAGTACTATACTAGTACCCCTCTAATATACTTCTCTTATAATAGCTTTATTATAGTAGCCTCATAAGTATCGAGTATCGAAATCATTACTTCTACCACTATACTAGTACTATAGTAGTACCCCTTATATACATCTCTTATAATACTTTTATTATAACTTTATAGTAACTTCTCTTATATTAGCTTTACTAGTATAGCTATATAAGTATCGCATATATCAAAATTATCTCTACTATACTAGTACTACACTAATACTTTTCTAGTATACTTCTCTTATAATAGCTTTAATAGTATAGCTATATAAGTATCGCGTATATTATAATTATTACTTCTACCATATAAAAGCCTTTCTAATATACTTCTTATCATATCTAGTATACTAGTACCACGCTAGTACTCTTTATACATATTTTTTATAATACTTTTATTATAGTTTTATATATCTTATAGTAGTAGCCTTATTATAGTAATTTTATAAGTTATATATTAGAATCATTATCTCTACTATACTAGCACTATACTAATACCCCTTATATACTTCTCTTATAATAACTTCATTATAGCCTTATATATTTTATATTAAAACTACTACTTCTACTATACTAGTACTCTACTAATATCTTTTATATACGTCTCTTATAATAGTATTAATAGTATAGCTATATAGTGTAATAGGGCTAGGCTTATGAACAGCTATAGGTACGTACTACAAGTAGGCTCACAGCAATCCGAGCATAAATAAAGTAGTTCGTAGTATATAAGTAAAAGAATCAACTTCTCTTCTCCTAATATTTCAAGACCTATTATTCAGAAAACATTGATTTCTAGCTCATAGATCTACAAATAAGTTACTCTCTTTATTAAATATTTTTGGAAGATTTTTTATCTATTTTTACCCTTTATATAAAATCACATATATATAATATACATAAAGCTTTTTTAAGTATTATAGCTAGGAGTAATTAGTTGGTTTTAGGTAACTAAGCCTTTTCAGCTATAGCCTATTTCAATAATACTTAGAAATAAATTATTCTATTCTTAGTCTTTATAAATTAGGATAGAGAGATATTTCTATATTATCTCAACAAATAAGTTAATATATTATATAATAAAAATATAATATATTATCTAATTTTTAGAAAAGATAGATAAATAGGTTTAAAAGATAATATATTTTACTAAGAAAATAATTTATAGATCTATATAAGTTACAAGAAAAATAAGTAATAACTATATTTATACTCTCTAATAAGTAAATAGTCTAGAGACCTAGAAAATAGACTTAAGCTAGTACTTATATAGCCTTATCTAATAATTAGCATATCTTAATATTATAGAATTAGTTTTAATAAATTATTTATAGATTAAGTATATATTTAAACAAAAGATTTCCCCTTTAAAATTCCTTTAAAATAGGAATAATAAAATAACTATTCTAACAAAAATAAAATAAAACAATAAAAATAAAAAGAATAAATTATAAAAGTAATCCTACTAAGCTAATAAGTATAGCAGGATTGACTTGTTTGTCCAGAACACGAAAGTAAATAAATAGATACTTTAGATATTTCTTTGAGGAAAATATAATTTTTAAAGAAAATAATACATAAGATAGTTGTATATAATACTTTAGATACCTTTTTGAGGAAAGTATAATTCTTAAGGAAGATAATATATAAGATAGTCATATATATATAACTAGGAATATTTCTAGTTTTAGAAAAAATAAATAATATTAAAATACTTATAAATTAACTAATCTATTAATATTTTAGAAACCTTTTAGGAAATTAATATATAGAATTAAAAAGAGTATAATAAGAAAAAGATAAAAAAGATAGGAAACTCATTCCTTTACTTATTATTCTTATTATTAATAAGTAATTAGAAAGAGTATTTCTAATATCTATAATAATAATTTTACTTAAATAATAAAATAGTTTAAAATAAAAATAATACTTATACTAAATTTAGTATAGAAGCTTCTTTTTTAGTTCTAGCTACTCCTTTATTCATAAACCCTATATTTAAAAGTATTCAGCTACAAGCCTTAAGTACTTCTAAGGATTTAAGTAATACTTATTCAGAATATACTCCTAAAAATAATCCTACTACTAATACTTTAAGACTATAAACTAAAGCTGTATTAAGATATATTAATACATCTACAAATATTACTATACTTTTATTAATAAATTATACCTTAATAATAGCTAATTATTTTATACTAGTAAAAATACTCTAAACTTAACTATCTATAGCTATTATATTTCCTTAGTCTAAAAGAACTCCTAAGTTTATTAGCAATAATATTTCTAATTTCCTAGATAAGTATAAATCCCTTATTAACTTATCCTATAAATTAAAGTTTAATATAATTAGAGAAATTCATATATATTATACCCTATAATTTAAGAAAGCTATATTATCTATTATAACTACTAAAATAACCTAAACTAAATTTAAGGAGATCCTTTTAAATATATATAGATTTATAAACTTAACTACTAATCAAAACCTAAATAAGGAGCTTAGAGTTTTTACTATAAGAAACTATCTAAAAGAAAATAATTTTATAAAAATTACTCTTCTCCTAACTATAATTAATAACCTCTAGACCTATACTATTACTAGAAAAGACTCTAATTTCCCTAACTAAGAATTAATATATATTATTATATATAAAATACTTCTCAGAATACTAAAAGAAATAGCCTATAACCTTTACTATAAATTTCATAAGTTTATTAATACTAACTAGAGAACTTTTAAAGCTACTCTTATATAATAGAGAAAAGATTAGACTTTAATAAAATAACTTATAGGATAGCTAAAAACTATAACTTTTAAAATATTTTCTCTTAAAAAGATAAAGATAGTTTTAATAAAACTAAAAGTAACTTAAGTGGTAAAAAAAATGAAATTACTTAAGGAAAGTATTACTATAAGAGCTAAAGAACTAGTAGATATTTTCGAAAGTTTATAGGTTAATAGTACTAGTCTTTCTATAGAAGATTAGATATCTATGATCTATAATATTATCAAGAAATAGAATAGGATAGTAGCTTATACTAAAACTTATACTATATCAATCAAGCCTAGATTAACTTATTACTCTTATACGACTAATTCGTAAACTTAATAAAAGAGTAATTTTAAGAAATCTATATATAGATTAAATAAAACTTATAGTAACTAAATTCCTCTATTTATATTATAATCTTACCCTAATTACTAGTATATAGATAATTATAATTATTAGTAATATAAGTAATCAAGATATTATATAACGTCTTATAATATATTAATTACTTATTAGACTTATAGTATTTACTTTTATACTAAAAATATTTATTATATTAACTATTAAAGAAATAATAAGATAATAGTAAAAAATAGTATTATTAATAAAAGATATAAGAAAAGATAGGAAGATAGTAAGATTATTCTTATATATATTACTTAGAAACCTCAGATTGTCCTAAAAAAAGCTAAAGAAGCTAAAAACCTCAGACTACAACTTTTCCCCAATTTACTACGAATTCTCTAAGACTAGAAAAAGTATCAAGTAAATATTAATAAAATAAATAAGAAGTTTACTAAATAATAATAATACTAGAAGTAAGTAGAAAAAGTTTATATAATATTTAATATTATAATTTTAAACCCTATTTAAATTACTACTCTAGAAAACAATATAAAAATAACTACTAAAAAAATTACTACTATAAATAAATTAAAATATAATATTACAAGATTTACACCTTATAATTTTCATAAGTCTTAGAAAGATTCATTCATAGATCTATATAATAGAAACTACCAACTAGCTTAACTAGAGCTAAGAGTTATTAAACTAGACTAAGATAATAATAAGCTTATACTATTAGTTAACCTAGCTTTTTAAGAAATAGTTACTATTAAATAAATATCTAGTTAACTAGTATTTACTATAATACTAATAGATACTAAGGCTTAAGTATTAGTTTATAAAATTTATTTTAAGAAAATTAGAAAATAAGTTTCAGTTCCTAAAAACTTCTTTTAAAAAACCTAGCTTATATATACCTAGGTTAACTATAAGTATACCTAGATAGTCGTTAAAGATTACTAGAGTAACTAGTAAATAAGAGAAGTATTTATTATAACGGAAGAAGAATTCGCAGATTTACTTAATAAAATAGGAGAGAAAGAAGTAGAAATTCAAGCTTAGATAGACAAATAGAACTAATAAAATACTACTAAATAAATAATAATATAGTCTAACGATAAATGAAAGACAGATTTGATAACACTAGCTAATTTATAAAGATAAGTAATACTAGTTACGTAGATTAATAATATAGATATTAAAGTTATAAGTATTATAATAGAGTCTATTAATACTAGGGAGAATACTATTACTAGCTTTATTATAGTTTATAACTTTATTATAACTTACTTCTAAATTAATATTTAATTTATAAACCTAAAAAACCTAAAGCTCTAGGGGATTATTAATACTAACTTAGTAATTAATATTATTACTAAAAACTATATCTAAGAAGCAGGTCTATTTAGTGGAATAATACTTATATACTTAAAGCTACGAAATATTATAGATATTAAGTAGACTATAGATTTCTATAGAATAATAATAGAAAATATCTATATTAAGGGATATTATATCCCTAATATCAGATTCTTTATTATGCCTAAAAGGATAATTATAAAGGATTTAATCTTAGGAATACCATTTATTATTAAGACTTAAATAATGTTTTAGTATATACCTAACTAGATTGTTAATTAGATCTAGTCTAGGAATATTTATTTAAATATCCCCTTATCTTTCTTTATA
This sequence comes from Colletotrichum trifolii, assembly GCA_004367215.1. Taxonomy (NCBI): domain Eukaryota; kingdom Fungi; phylum Ascomycota; class Sordariomycetes; order Glomerellales; family Glomerellaceae; genus Colletotrichum; species Colletotrichum trifolii. The sequence goes on from RYZW01000632.1 coordinate 5,186, forward strand.
TATAATTTAACTATAAAGTTCCAGGACATTATACTAGATTTAAGAAATTTTAACCACATTTAACATATACACTCTCTTCCTCCTTTTAAAAAGGAAAGAAACTAGGAACTACTATTAAAAGCCGCGAAATAACAGTAAGTAAATAAGATACGGAAGAAGAAAACTAACATAAAAAGACTACTAATATAATATATATAAATTTTCAAGAAATACTAATAGTACCAAAGTTTAAAATACTAAAAGATATAGGAAAGTTAATAGATAATAATAAAGAAGTAATTATAGTAGTAGATAAAACTAATAAAGAGTTTAAAGTAATTTTAGAAGTTTTAATTTAAAAAGCTATTAAACTAAAAATTAAAGAGATTTATAGTATTATTATATCTCTAGGAAAGTATAGCCTAGAGTATTTATCCTATAAAAGATAATACCCTTATAGTCTTCATAAACCCCCGCAATATAAATAGCAAGCTTATATCAGAGATTTCAAGAGATAGAAGAAGTTTTACTATAAGAAATAGGATATTCTAGAAATAGTAGATACTATCTTTAAAAACAATTAAAAAAAAAGAAATAATAATAATAAATATTCAGAATAGACTAACAGAAAAAATTAATACTATATATAAGATAAAAGACAAGAAAGTTTAACTAGTAGACGATATATTATCTAATAGGTTAATACTAAAAAGAAACCTAGAATAGAAACTAAAAACATAAGAAGAAGTAAAGAAAAATATTACTAATAACTTTATAACTTAATTCATAAATATAATTATACTAAAATTCTCAAATATTTCTATAGGAAAACACTTAATACTAAAGCAATTACGCCTTATCTTAGATAAACTAGATTATTTATATATTTTAGAAAAAGAATTACTAGTAGAAATACTAAAAGTAAAGGAAAAAGCATTAGTATAAAACTTTAATCACTATAGAAAGATCTTGAGTTCTATTATATTTCCTTAGATAATTAAAACTATCCCTTATAAAGTATAGTAGGCTAGGTTAATTCCTATCCCAAAAGGCCTAATAGATAATATTCTTAAGATTCTAAGAATACATATTCAGAATAGCATACTAAAATACAGCTATACAACTTACAGAAACCCTTTCTTTTTAGGATAGAAGAAAGATAATAAAATATAACTTATCAACTTAATAACAAAGATTAATAAAGTTACTATTTAAAATATAGAATTCCTTCTAGGGGCAGACAAGTTTTCAGAAGATTTCAGTATATATAAGCTATTATTACTATTCGATATTTTTTCAAGATATAACCAGATTCCCTTAGATCCTAAAAACAAAGACTTAATAATATTTATAACCCTACTTAAACTCTTATAATATTATACTTTTCCTATAAATAATACTAACTCAGTTATATAGTTTATATAGATTATAATAAAGATCCTTTATAACTTAATTCTATACTACTATAAAGCTTTCCTAGATAACATTATAATCAAAAAGCCAATAACAACTTACAACAAAGAAAACAACCTATACTACCCTAATATTCGCAGATATATTCTAAAATATATTTAAAATATTAATAAAATTTTAGTAAATATTAAACTTACTAGTTATATAATCGTAGTTATAAATTCTCAGTAAATATAATAGACTATTTTAATCATTAAGTATATCTACAGAACCTATAAGAAATATCTAGAAAAATCTAAAATTATGAAAATTAAAAAGTAAAAGTATTATAATAATATATCTAAAGTTAAGTCATTTATCAGGATTATAGCATTTTATCAAAAATAGGTTTAGAACTATCCTACTATAATAAAACTACTTAATAACTTACTAAAAAAAAACTTTCCTTTTTAATAAAAATAAAAACAGATTACTACTATAGAATAACTTAAGGATAAGTTTTATAGCTCACTAATACTTATTTCAATCAACTATAGCTTTATAAATAGCTAGATCTACTTAGTAGTAGACATTAGTAATACTAGCTAGGGAGCTATACTTGGATAATTTATTAAATAGAAATAAGCTATTACCTAATTCAAGAGTAGCTTATTCGCAAACCTAGAACTTAACTATAATACTAGCAAAAAAAAGCTTTAAAGGATATTAAAAGTACTAAAATACTTATAAAATTACCTCTATAAGTAATACTTTTTATTAGAGACTAATATAAAAACTCTTATTATATAACTTAATATAGCTACTTCTAACTTACTAGGAACACTAGTAATTTATTAGATATCTAAGATTAAGATATTTAACTTTAAGATTAAATATATCACCAGTATAGTTAACTTAGCTACTAATAGACTTTTGAGGAAACTTTCTAGATTATCTAATTAAAATAATAAATAAAAAGAAAGTAATATAGATAACTAGATTAATATATAAATCTTCTTTATAGACGCAAACACTAGAAGTTTCTTTAAAAAACATATACTATAGGAAATAATTAATAAATTAAAGAAGTATTTAAAACAGAAATTTCAGTAGATAGAATAAACTAAATTAATAAAGCTTTAACCTTTTTATCTATAGTATTAGACTATTTATAGACCTAGTTAAAAGAAATAAAATAAATTACTTATTATTTAGTAATACTAAAAAGGTTTCTAGGAATTAATCCTAGCTACTTTAGAGCTTTTAAGTAAAAGGCTTTAACTTTTCAACTACGGGATAAGCTATTATTCACCTATCTAACACTATTTCACATAATTCTAAGACAAGTTATTAATAGGGAAAATACTAGGAAAAAGCTAATATTAATAGTATATAATAAGAGTAGATATTAAAGAAAAGAAGTAATTTATAAGAAGTTAGCTAATTAGTACTATTAGCCTAATATATATAAAGAGATAAGAGAAATAATAAAGTATTATCTAGATTATTAAAAGAAAAAAGTACATAAGATAAGAGACTTTTATAGATTCACTACTCCTTAAAAACTACCTTTTAACTATATCTATTTAGATATTTAGAGAGTAGGAAAATACTATTTTATTAAAACTAGAGATATATTTATAAACTAGCTAGAAGCTTGATAGCTTCTAAAACTAACTTCAAAAACAATTGTGAAGTTCTTATAGGAAGAAGTTATTATATATCATAGCTTCTATAGTATTTTTATTATAAATAGAAAGCCTAAGAATAAGAAGCTTATTATCGAATTTAATAAGTAATATAGGCTAAAATACAAAATTACCTCAGCTTATAACCTATAAGCTAATAGAGTTATTGAAGTTAGATATTAACCTATTATATATATATTATTAGCATAACTATAAAGTAATAGTAGCAAAAACCCTAAACCCCTTCTACCTATAGCCTTATTCGTAAATCGAACAACAATATAAGTATTAATAAGATTTATACCTTTCTACTTAAAATATAGATATAAAGTAGTTATATTAATTAAGATACTTATACTAATATAGAAGATATTAGACTAGATATTAATAAGAATACTTGAGGAAGAGTTAAATATGAGGATCTATACTTTTATATAATTAGATAAAGATAAGGAAGTAGTAGTAGCAATAATCGTAGACTAATACTAAAAAGTAATAGAAGGTTTTAATAAAAGAAAGGGGAATATTTTATAGGATAAATAACTAGAACCTAGTAACTTAGTTCTAGTTTATAATATTCAAAGAATAATTAATAAATCTTCTAATAAAAAGCTTAAATATTGATAGATAGGCTTTTTTCGGATTTATTTATAAGTACTAGACTTTTTATTATATTAACTAGAAACCTTATATAAAGAGGAGATTACTAGAATAATATTAAGAAGAAATAAGTTATAGAAATTTATATAGGTACCTAAAAAGTATTAGGAACTTGTAGATCTAGATATTTATAGATCTAATCTAGAAAAAGAATTATCCAAAGTCTTCCTAACCTAAAGAGAACCTATAAGAAAAGATAATAAGAAGGAAGAGGAAGAGGAAGAACCTATAGTTTCTAGAGAAACTAATAATAATATTTTAAATAAGCTAACTACTTAATAATAAGAACACCTCTTAAGCATTAAATATATAGTAGAGAAAATACTACGGGATCTCAAGTTTAAGATTTAAATTCTAGTAATAACCTAATTGTTAAAAGATTGATACTAAGATATAATAGTTTAACCAGGATAGGTATAGTATTTATTTATTTAGAGATAGATTCATAAACCTATTATGTAGTCGTTATACTTATTTAAATACTTATTTTTTTTATTCTAAATACTTATTTTATTTCTCTTTTTTTCATAAGTATAGGTTTAGGAAGTTTCTAGTAGGTAAGATATAATCTATAACTTTAAGGAAAAAGAAAACCCTACTTATAAAAAAAACTTATCAACTAAAAAAAAGAAGACAAAGACAACAAACATAACAAATACTTATAAAATATTTTTCTTATTTTATTATTCTTTACTTTTTATTATTCTTTTTATTATTTCTCTATTACTTATAATAACTAGGTTATATTCATAGATATACTAAACAATAATTACTTTATTCCTACTAATAAACCTAATTCTATAAATGTAAAAACTAATAACCCCTATCTTATAAGAAAGTATTATTCCTAAATCTAAGACTTATACTTCTTAACGAGGAAAGTAATACTAAATATAATAAGTAAATCACGCATAAGAAAATAAGCTAAGAAAGTAAAAAGTGTATTAGGAATTTTAAAATTTTTCTTCTACTAAAGAAAATCCACTTTATATTATTTCTTAAAAAAGAATATATTAATAGTATTAATAATAGTTTTCTCAAACTCCTAAGGAATCTTTAACTTAGGAATAAAAAAACTATTATATGTACTACTAAGATAATATATCTTATCTATATAATAGAAACTAAAACTAAATCTCTCATAAACTACTTTAGAATTAAAAGAATAAGTATTCTAGGTTTCGTAAAAAACATAATTAATATAAAAACTACTAAGTAATAAAATATACTTGAAATATAAATCATAGACCTAGGAACTAGTCTACTTATTATAAATTATATAAATATACTCTTTAAAATAGCTATAAAAGATAATATTTTAACTACTATATCTTTAAATAAGAAAGCTATAGATAATAGCTAGGCGCTAAAGTAATTTATAAACCTAAACTCTAATCTAGAAAGTAATATTACTATAGATAAATACTTATTAATGAAATACGAATATACCTTAGGTATATTCTCGAATAAGTTTATAATCACGAGGTCCTATAAAAGCTTACTAGAAGTTTACCTATATCTATATAAGAAGCTTAAAACTATAGACCTAATAAGTAAAACTTACTTTAAAGTACTTATTCTAAGATATCTTAAGTCTAAAGAATATAAAACTAGTAAGAGCTTTAGGAAATATCTTGGTTAGGATACTTAGTATAAAGTAAGAAGAGGAGTATATACTAAAAGCTTAGAAGGATTAATTAAGACCTAATATAGTATATTATTAATAGTTTCCTAAGGAACATAGAGACTTAAATTATAGATTAAGAAGATCTTATAAAGTTTATTAAAGAATCGTAACTTTAGAATATTAGTTACCTTACTAGGAAAAAGGTAATTGAATTATAATATAATAATAAAGTAATTCGTAGATGAAAGTAAGTAATAGGAGGAGTTAAAGTATATTTAATAAGGAAAAAGACTAATTAACGTAAGAGAGGAAGTTTTCCTTTTATATTTCTTAGTATTAATAGGAAGCCTTTTATCTAAATAATATCGCTATTTGCTTACTATTCATAACAGGAATAGTAATTTACTCCTTCTTAGATCTATAGTAACTAGGATTTACTTTTTATAAGCTTATAGCTATAAAAAGAAGTATTTTATTCTAAGGTATAGATCTCATAACTTCCCTCTATATATATATATATTATTATTTTATATTAAATCTAGGATCTTATAAAGTTTAGAATTTTATACTTTTTTTTTATTATTAACTTAATATTATAGTTTAGATCTATGAATTACTTCCTTATAATACTTAACTTATAAAAATCTATTTTTTCTAAGATAATTTATTAGGTAAATTACTTATTATAAGCATTAAACTAACTCCAGTATTAGTTATTTGCAACTTCTATAACCCTGAATAAGTAAATAAGTTTACAGAAAAATACTCTATTATACTTATTTCCCTAGTTTTTAATTTCTAATTAATAAAAGTTCCTAAGATACTATATAATAGTTAACTTTACAAGTAATACTTAAATAGTAGTAACTAAGTCTTATATTTAAAGCTAGGAGTTCACAATAACTAGCCTCGAAATCCCTAACTAAATATTAAGCCTAACTAATCCTAGTTCCCCTTATAGATACTAGCTAGAAATATAATAATAAGAAAACTACTACTTAATATATTTTAAAAAACAATTAATAGACTAACTTTCCTACTATTATAAGGTTTCCTGGATATCTATATCCTATTATTATATAACTTATTAGTTTATATTAAGTATAGAGAGTTATTTAATAGAGATAAATAGATTACAAGCTACTAATAGATATTTTAAAAATATATTAAATTATATAACTTCTATATCTTATTAGTAGTAGATAAGAACTATAAAGAAACTACTTAGTATTATAGAGAAATATTAAGACACTAGTAGTTCTAGATTATTGTTATATATTATAATATAAAGAATAGTAAAGCCTGGATATATCTTATCATTAATTAGGATAAAAGACAAGCTTAGTACTAAGATAATCAATAGTATAATAGTAATAGAGAATTGTATTATAGAATAGTAATAATACTTATAAACCTAACTATATTAAAAGAGTTCTGAATTTCTTTTTAATTAATTACTTAGTAAACTTATATAATATATACTTAGAATAATTACTTTTAATAAGTATTTACTTTTATAATACTTAATTAGGTAAGGATTATACTTAATACTAGATAAGTTCCCAAGAGACTTATAGGCTATAAAGCTATAGAAGCTACTTGGAAGTTATACTTTACTTATAAATTTCATTTAAATATACTAATTAGAGAAACTCTAGTAGCTAAATAACCTGATTTCTTAGAATAGTTTCAAGACTATAAAGATAATAATAAGAAAAATATTATAGTTTATTAGAAGAAGACATAGGCCGACTATGAAAGGTTCTTAGGTATAGAGTATATAAAACCTAAGAAGCTAAGTACACTACTAGGCATAGTAAACGATATCCCTATACTTTTACTAGGAGGCTTAGAATTCTCTCTAGTTATAAGTAGGGTTTATTTATAAACCCTATAAATCATTATTCCCTTATCTTTATTCTTAGGTATAAAAAAGATAAATATCTAGAATACTACTACTAGATAACAGTTTGTATAAAACCTAGCTAAGAAGCTTTCCTATACTCTAGTTAATAGTTACCTAGAAAAGTACTTAGACTATCATGATTCTCTATACTTTTACTTTAGCTTTTATAGATTTATATAAAAAAAACTTTAATTTATGAAAACTAATCTATTTAGTATTAATTTTCCTATTCCCGAGTATAGCTAAAAACTTACTCTATACTAGTAAAAACTATTCTATACTATTAATTAGTATAGAAATAGATAAACCCTAATAAAGTATTTTATTAAATATTATAAAGAAAGACTAGGTCTCTTGAAATTAAGTCTAGATAAATAATAAAAAGAAGCTAAGGATTATATAATACTTTATAATACTAAAAGTATATTTTAACTAGAAAATATACTAGATAGTATTAAGCTTGCTTCTTTACTTAAGATAAGTTTATAAATAGGGCTAGCTAACTTCTTTTATATCTCTAATAGATTTCCTTAGAATACTTAGGAAGTATTACCTATTAATAGTAAAGCCTAACAAATAAGATAAAGCGAACTCTTAAACTAAAAATAATTCTAAAATACTAATATTACAGTCTTCCTATATTATTAAAGTAGAAACTATTAGGTTAACTTTACTATAGACTAACTAAATAACTATATATACTACTTAAATTCCTTATAAGGAAATTCTAGTAATAATCATTTTATTAAGGAAGTTAATAACTTCTAAGAATTTTATAGGGGAGCTAGTATATCTAAAGATATACTTTATATCCTATAAACTAATATTTATATAGTCCCTATAAAGTAATAATAAGATAGGTACTTATATAGCTTAAAAGCTATTAAATAGTCTAGGGCTTTTATCTATAATAGAGTCTTAGATATTTAGGAAAGTCTTTAGTATATAGAGGATTACTATTATAGTAACTCCAAGGTTAGCCCTCTTATTTATAAGTAATAATTATTAATTAGTAAAATATTTAGGCTTTCTTAATCTAATTATAATAACCCTCTATCCTATCTAGTTATAATAGAATAATAATACTAAAATCATAGTAATTACCCACTACTAGACTTTATACTAATTAATCCTTATTAATATAATTAGGATTCGTAAATCTATATATTAAACAAAAAGGTAACTAAATTACTTCTAGCTTCTATAGAATAAATATAAGTAGATACCCCTCTAAAGGCTCCTAGATATAAAACCCTCAAACCTAAAACTCCTAAGCTATAAATAACTCTATAATAATAATAAACTCTATATAAAACTATTAGTAGACCTAAGACTCTAAGAAATACTAGCTAGTAGCGTAGCAAAAAGCTAGAATATTAAGAAGCCACGAAATAATCCTCAAAAATACCTAAACTACCTACTACTTAAACATTATTAGTAATTATCCCTATTAGTTATAACTTACCTCTACAACCTAATTACCCCCTTAAGTCAGACTTCATAGCTATAAGGATATACTTAAAAGACTAGTTTATTAACTAGTAAGTAGATTAGTAATAGTACATTATAGAAAATACTTCTTATAAATCTACTAATTATACTTTTTCTCACCTAGCTATATAGGAAAAATAGCCTTGTTTTGTTTAAGGACTTAAATAGGATTAATAGCAAGTTGACCATAATAATCAATAATACCTAGAGAACTATTACACTTAAAAGGATTTTTAGTAATTACTATATCTTAACTAGAAAGAATTTTAATATTATAGATAAGTTATTAGGCTTATCTTATAGGAACTAAGAATAAACCTAAGGGGAGGATTATGATAAGGCTAGGCCTATAAACAGCTATAAGTACATGTTACAAGTAAGCTTATAGTAATTTGAGTATAAATAGGGTAGTTTGTAGTATATAAGTAAAAGAATCAACTTCTCTTCTCCTAACATTTCAAGACCTACTATTCAGAAAATATTGATTTCTGGCTTGTAGATCTGCGAATAAGTTACTCTCTTTATCAAATATTTTTGGAAGATTTTTTGTCTATTTTTACCCTTTATACGAAATTACGTATATGTAGTATACGTAAAACTTTTTCAAGTATTATAGCTAGGAGTGGTTAGTTGGTTTTGGTCAGCTGGGCTCTTTTAGCTATAGCCTATTTTAATAGGTATCGCGTATATCGAAATTATCACTTCTACTATATAAGGGCTTTTCTAATATATTTCTCGTCGTTTCTAGTATACTAGTACTATACTAAGGCCCCTCGTATACTTCTCTTAAGATAGTATTAATAGTATAGCTATATAAGTATTATGCGTGTATCGGAATTGTCGCTTCTATTGTACTAGGGTTATACTAGTATACTTCTCTTATAATAGTATTAATAGTATAGCTGTATAAGTATCACGCGTATATCGAAATTATCGACTCTACTATACTAGTATTTTTCTTATAATAGTATTAATAGTATAGCTGTATAGGTATCGAACGCGTATCGAAATCGTCGCTTATACTATACTAGTACTATACTAGTATCCCTTTTATATTTCTCTTGTAATAGCTTTATTATAGTATTATATAGTTATATATTGAAATTATCATTTCTACTATACTAAAGCCTAGTACCCCTATAGTATACCCTTCTTGTGATAGCCTCGTTATAACCTTATATATCTTATAGTTATAGTATTAATAGTATAGCTATATAGGTATCGCGTATATATATCGATTATCGCTTCTGCCATACTAGGGTATACTAGTACCCCCCTAGTATACTTCTCTTATAATAGCCTTAATAGTATAGCTACATAGGTATTACGCATATATCGAAATCATCGCTTTTGCCGTACTAGGGTATACCAGTACCTCCCTAGTATACTTCTCTATAATAGTATCGATAGTATAGCTATATAGGTATTATGTATATATATCGAAATCGTCGCTTGTACTATACTAGTACCCCCTATATAACCTACTAATTAGAACCCCTAAGGTTAGGTAGAGATTCGAATATATTAGAAATAAGTTATAGTATCTAAGTAATAGATCTATATAGGGGGTAAATATAAGTATAAAATTATTAATATATTCGAATCTAACTCCTTAACCTAGGATCCTAGCTATTAAAGCCTAAATACCCCTTTTTACAGATAACTAAGCAGTAGCCCTACCGGGGGCTACTACCGTGCCCTGATAATACTATAGAAACTAAAGTATATACTTAGTAGTTCCTTAGTTACTACTATAAGTTTTATAAGATACTATAGTTTATTATTAGTATTTATAGCTTAAACTAGGTAAGTAGGCTCTAGAGGGAATTCTATTATTTAATAAAGGTAATATAACTACTTAGTACTAGCTATTACTTTTAAACTAATAAAAGAATAGAATACTAGAATTAAGAGATTTAAGCTATACTATAAGTATATATATACTAGTTCTAGGAAAGTTAGGGAAACCTATTACTTACTATATAGCGTACTTTATAGAATAAATATAACTCGAATATTAAAACTATACTATTCTTTATAAAATATAATTACTATGTTAATCCTATACTTACTATTAAAAATATAAGAAAAATAATATTTAAAAGAAAGATTACTACCTAGTTATTAGTTAATAAGATAAAAAGTATTATAGGATTTATCTAAGTTAAGATTATAATAACCTGATAGTAAAGTAAAGTTTTAATTATTAAGTATTGATACTTTATAGATCAATATTAGGTAAATAATAAAATATAGTTAAATATTTTAAATTATAAGTTACTATAACTAAGTAAAAAACTAAACAAGTTATATTATAAGTATAAAATTATAAAAAGTATTATATGATATATTATTAAGTTAAATGTACTAAAGATAGTTTACCCTAAATTCTATATTAATTTCTTCTAAAAAATAGCTAGTAACCCCCTATTTAACTAAGAAGTTATTAACCCATAACTACTACTTATAATTAATAATAATGGTAAAATAGAATAAGAAATTAAAAATATCTTAGTAATAAAATAATACTAGGTAAATAGAAAATAGTAATAATAGGTTATTATTAAATAGAAAGAATCTATAGATACTGTATAAAGAATAATAGATATAATATAGAAGATAGAAATATTAGATTAGTATAGAGTATCTTTCAAGCTAATTAAAAAACATAATAGAAGCCCTAAAAGTAGTTTTAGTATATTACTAGTCGGGAAAAAAATAATATTATAAATTATACTTAACTAGTTAATGCTAGTTTTACCTAAATCCTAATAACCATACTTAAAAACCTAAGTACTAATAAACTACTAATAAGCCTTTAGTATTACTTTTAAATAGACTTTTTANAAATAGACTTTTTACGCCTTTCACGAGAACTTCTCTTTTATTCCTTAGTTCTAAATGAATAATATTTATATTCCCTATAGCTAAATTATAGCTTAAGCTTAGCTTTTCGTAATATTATACCTAATTAATTCAATAATAGTAAAAATATAAATTATTAATATTCTACTTATTATTCATATAATTATAGTACTATAATCAATTATTTAATTATACTTATATATATATAAGTTACTAAAAAAATAAATTAACATTTTATAAAAAAAGGTGACAGTCTATAGATGGATGAGCTGCTCAGTCTGTAGTTCTTGCTTATGTTTGACATGATAAATTATCAAACTGAATTATATATCTTTCTTTTCAAAGATGGAGGTACCCCACGCACACAGCCTTGGTCTATTCAGTCCACACATGTACCCCCATCCTCCCAAGCACAAAGCACCAGACGACAGCGCCCAGCCCGCCCGAACGTTGAAGTATCTCGCTCCCTCTCTTGGCGAGCCTGCTCCTGCTCGCTCCAAACTCCCCAATGTCGAGCAGGCAGCAGGGCCGCCTCTCTCCTCGGACCGAGCGCCGCCGCGCCGACAGCGACCCACAGCGCCGACCCGAACCGGTGGGTCCCCAGACGGCGGTCGGCAAAGTCGAGACCCACCTGTTCCCGTCCTCCGGCGCAGTCACCTTCAGCGCATCGGCTCACAAAGGACACTTGGACACATGGACGAGGCGAGACGACGCAATCTGCCACCGAGAGACCACTTGGCAAAAGCAGCGATGGCCTGGCTGGGCACATCGGTACCACCACCACCAGCGACGGAAGCGCTGGGGATGCACGGCGTCGGGTATCCAGCACTGGTCCAGTTGCGGGAGAAAAGGCGCACAAGCTCCAGGTTTCAGCGACGGAAGGATATACAGACGGTGGGAAATCACTGGCCCGAACACGACACGGGATGGGTGTGGCTGCTGACGGCGTCTCCTCGTCAGCACTACTCGGCCCACCCAGCGAGAGAAGCAATCTACGCCCCCTCCCTGCGGTGTCGGTGCGACGTGCCGTACAAGCGACAGGCGTGGCGAAAAGCTTGTGCTCCTCGTCGAGTTACACGCTGTCCAGCACCAAAGGCGGACAGAGACAAGAGTCCATCAAAACAGACGTGGTATTTCAGGCTATGAACGGAATGTTACTCGACCGGCTCGACCGGCTGCACGCCGACGACGAGGAAGGAACCGGCGCGTCGGGCAAAGGGGCGATGGGGCGCATGGAGTAGTCGGGCTGGCGGGCGTAGCTCGAGCCGGTGACGCGGGTGTCGTGGCCGCGCTGGTAGTCCTTCAAGAGGGCGTAGAAGAAGGCCGTGTTGGCGACGATGCAGGCGCAGAGGATCTCGATGGAGGCCCACTGCGGCCGGTCAGCAAGGACGGCACGGATTACGGAGAGGAGGATATGCTCTCTCACCATGGAGCGCGACTTTTGCGACAGCGACTGGTTCACGATGAGGGGCAGGCGCATGATTGTGATGACGACGATGAGGCCGGCGATGCTGAAGAGGAGGATGAGTTGCATCTTGCTGGGAGGTGGGAGTTAGCCGCGAACAGGCGCGGGCCGAGGTGGGGAGACACTGACACTTTGGCATCCAGCTTGACGTGGCGGAGAATGGGAAAGGGAAAGACGATGAGGGCAACGTCGGTGACGATGTTGAAGGCGGCCATGGTGATGAGCTGGCCGAGGGCTCTGTTGCAGGTGTTTTGGCCGGTCGGGTCGGGATGCCACGTTCTGGAGAGGGGGAGGGGGCCAGGCGTCAGTCACGATAGCAGACAGAGGAAAGAAGACGGCGCGGGACTCACAGCGACAGCGGCCGACACTCGGCGAGGGTGGGAATCAAGACGATGAAGAAGCTGACGACGATGAACCACCAGAGGCCGTTGGTGACGACCTTGCCCCAGTGGAAGACGTCGACGAAGCGCGAGTAGAAGTTGAGCAGGCACAGCTTGAGGGACCACAGGCTAAGACGAGTCAGACACGGATATCGATAGATGGGGCATCGGAACCAGTGGCCGGTGGTTTGAAGAGCATGGCCGCGGCCACGAGACTCGACTCGACTCGATGCAGGTGGCGAGACTAGAGAGGCATGGGAAGAGAGAGACATGGGAGGAGAGAGGAGAGGGACGTACAACAGGGCGTAAAAGACGCGCGAGGGGATGAGCAGCTTGTGGGAGGCGACGTAGAGGGCGTCGAGCTGGTCGACGGAGAGGTCCCGGGCGGCGGCGTCGGCGGGGGTGGGGCGGGCAAAGGTGTGGGTCGGGTTGAAGACGAAAGAGAGGGCGATGCAGGCGCTGCGGCCGACGAGGGGCACGACGGCAAAGGCCATGTAGGCGTCGTCGGCGTGCCAGGTGCGGTGGCACGAGTCGTGGGCCCGGCAGCGCGAGAAGACGCGGTAGCCGCAGCGGACGAGGATGAGGGCGGCGCAGACGGCGGCGGTGACGATGTCAAAGGTGACGTCGGCCGTCATGGTGACGGGCATCGCGCTCACGTCGAGGGACTTTAAGTCGACGTTGGTGATGGATGCTGGTGATGGATGCTGGTGATGTGTATGCAGCGCTTTGGACTGAGGATAATGTCAATGTCGATGTTGCTGCTCGATGGCGGCGGCGACGACGACGGCGACCACACGGCTGGGTTATATCGCGGCCGACATGGTGTTTTCGTACGCCGGGCAGGTTTCCGCAGGTACCCGATGGTGCTGCGCTCGAAAGAAGGGTGCTGTTGTAAGAATAGAAGAATAGACCCAGGAGAGTCTTTGACCACACGTCTCCCCTTTGGACGTTGACGAAACCGGCTGAGCTCTCTCGATGCGCAGCAGTCGTCGGTCGTCTTGAATGCCGTGGCGTTGGTCCGTTGGATGGCTCGTCGTCGGTGAATGTGATGTGGGGAAAGGGAGACGGGACGCGGATGGGACGAACCAGACAGGCAAAGACGGGATTCTTAAACAGACAGGGCGCCTTGTCATGGGGAATCCATCCTCAAACCAAGGGGCCACAGGCAAGTCAAGGCAAGGGAAAGGAAGGGAAAGGCGTCAAAGACGAGGACGGCGGCAGCTCTGACTCAGCTGCATGGTGTAACTACTACCCCAGGCTTTGGCAAGCCCGTCTTTCTTCTAAATCAGCGTCGCCTTGTGAGGATGTGGCGGAGGGGGGGGGGTGTTGGCGTGAGATGGAGGGCGGAGGGTGGAGGGTGTGAGATGTGACATGTGGGAGGGAGGGATTCACACGTGGAGGGCAGACATGAAGCGATCCAGAGAGGCCCACGATGCATGGCCACGGCAATGTTGGCCAAGAGACGGAGGGCATGCAGCTAACCTTGAACAAGAACCAGCTTCTCTTCCCATCCGTGGCCTGGCTGGCCTGTCACCAGCGAGATGTCCTCGGCTGTCAACGAGATGGATGTCGTCGTGGGTGATGTGTTGGACTCCAAACGGCACATTGTCATATTCAGACTGAAAAATGATACACGACTACTGTGTAGAGAGTCGATAGTTGCGACGAACTGCTGTACACCCAGCAAGGAACGTCTCGTCGTCTCACCTCGACCAGTTCGCGGCACAAGCCTTTGTCCCTTGAGGACAGAGGACCCAGACCCAGGACCTAGGCAGAATTGGATTGTGACGGCCGATCGAATGTGTGTGTGTGTGTCTGTGGACTGGATAAAAATACCCTGTCCAACGGCGCACAACGGTCCAGCTGCACTCATCATCTTTGGTCTGACCAACGCTTCTCCGTGTTGGACCTACGGAGAGTGTGCTCGTAGGCCGAAGCCGGGATTCCCCAACTGAAGAGTCTGTCTGTCCTGGTCCAAACCTGGTTGGGTCATGGATCCCAGGAAAGGATTCAGTAATCCAGGCCGACGTGACATTGCCATTGCCATTGCCCATGAGCTTGACGGCCGCCGAGGACAAAGCGCATCGCAGCTGTCCACACGTCCTCCGTGCTGCAACTCTGACAGATGGCCAGACATGTCAGGTTGGTCTGCCGCCGGAAGCGGACAAGGGAGAGGCGACAATACAACCCCGGACGTACAACCACAGACGCCGCGTTGAAGAGACCTAGTGCCGACTCGGCCATGATAGTCCTCGGCATCTGCCAGCCACGGCTTGCGTCCACGATGGGCCACAGACTTTAATCGACCGTGTAGTCTGATGACAGTTTGATACAGACGCGACGCGACGCCTCGATGACGACTGAGACACCCCTCGCCCACAAAGCGCGGCCTGGACGCCATCCGATGGAGCGGCGGCGGGAGCTAATGGTAGCCGTTTGTTCTTTTCGACGTCGAGATTGACTCCGATAGCGTCTGACTACCGACGACGTTGTCAAATGTGGTGGTGCTAGTTCGCATCCTGAGCCCGATCCGGCCACATGCCGCGTCCATCGACATGGGATTCCGCACATGCGCGTTTCCCCAGACTCCAACCAGACGTCTCTTTTGCAAAAGTGCCGACCGGGACGAGACGGACTGGGCAATCGCGCTCAAGATTCCACGACGATGGCCACTTTCAGGGTCTCGATCTAGCGGTGTCGATCTGCATCGAAGCTTCGGAATATTCCAAGGCCGTCTTCACCGGCGACGGCCGACGCTGCCCCGCAGAGAACGGAAGTGGAGCCTCGGCACTCGGGAGTGACCGGACGAAGGGGTGGAGACACACGGACCGGTACCGGAGCCGACAAAACGAGCCAATCGGGTGGTCCAATCCGGCGTTCGTCCCGGACCACTCGGCACACTTCTCATAGGGCGTTGTTTTGATCCTCTTGATTGTAACACTATCAACGGAAGAAATCTCTGGTCTTCACCTAAACAAACCTTGCCACATCCATCCCGCACGCTCATTCGTCGCATTCGCAAACCGTCACTCTTATCCTCCTCGTTGGCCCACAACGCCGCCCATCACCAACCTCGCACCCAGTTCCCCTCCCACGTGGGGTCTTTTCCGTGCCCGTCATTGGCGACGGCTGTCCCTGGGCGACATGGGCAATCCCTCGCGCCAACAGACCCTAGTTCCAAGATGCTACGCACTTGGTCGAACGTCCAACCGGCCGAGGACGAACCCCTCGTCGTCTGTTGTCTCGCCCTGCTCTATCCACATGCGAATCATGGCGGTCGAGGAAACATGCCGCATGAGAAAACGTCCAACCAGGGCCACCAGGGAACCCTGCATGCATCACGCATGTATGTGCGCCTCGACGCAACGCCAGACGAGCACACGCTCCACGCCATGCGACGAACGAGATGCCTTCACCGTCCGCGCACCACGGTCCACGGTCCACGGTCCACGGCCCACGGCGACGGTGGGGGCGCCCATGCAGCTCAACCATGACTGGCACGTCGTCGCCGGGCCACGGTCTGTCCAGTCCATCCTTGCGCTTCACCCCACCGGGCTGGGCCGAGCGAGGGCAAGATGACTTGGGCCTCTTTTTCGTCTCGAGTACCACGTCTCACCTGTTCTTGTCCCTCTCCCTCTCGTCCGACTCTGGCCTGGTTTGGTTTGGTTTTGTTTGCAGTTTTTTTTTTTGCCCCTCCTCCGAGTCCTCTCCCGACTCTCTCTCTCTCTCTCCTCCACAAACGGCCTCGCCATGTACGACACGACCGAGAAGACGACGGACCCCTCGGCGCAGAAGAAGGCGCTCAACGGCGACGGGCCGCCCGTCTCAGAGTCGGAGCACCTGTCGCCGAGCTCCGGCAAGGACATTTTGGAACACGAGGGAGAGGACCCCGTGCTGGCCAGGAAGATGCACCTCGTCAATGACGTATGAATATTTCAAGACTCGCGCAAAACACCACCACACACGCGATACGAGAGTCTCGACGAGTACAAGACACACTGACAGACTGACCTCGCCCCAAGGCAAACGACGAAATCGGCTGGACCGGGTTCCACTGGAAGCTCTTCGTGCTCAACGGCTTCGGGTACGCCGTCGACTCGCTCATCGCCCTCGTGCAGTCCGTGACCAACGCGGGCGCGTTCCTCGAGCTGGCCTCGCCTCCGTCGTCGGCCTACGCCAACACGGGCACCGTCTCGCTGTACGTGGGCCTGCTCGTCGGCGCCGTCTTCTGGGGCTTCGGCGCCGATATCGTCGGGCGCAAGCTCGCCTTCAACGTGACGCTGCTCGTCACGGGCGTCGCCACCGTCGCCGCCGGCGCGAGCCCGAACCTGCCCGCGTGGGGCTTCTTCACCGCCCTCGCCGCCTTTGGCGCCGGCGGCAACCTCGTCCTCGACCCGACCGTCTTCCTCGAGTTCCTGCCCGGCGACAAGCAGTGGGCCGTCACCGCCCTCGCCCTGTGGTGGGGGCTGGGCCAGGCCGTCACCGGCTTCATCGCCTGGGGGTTCCTGAGTGCGTCCCCGGTTTCCTTGGGTGGACTATACCTCCTATCGTTCAGCTTGTGATGCTGACGACCTCTTAAGCCCAGGAACGGTGGAACTGCAGCGCGGGCGAGGTGTGCAACTGGCAGACCAACGCCGGGTGGCGCTACGTCTCCTTCACGGCCGGCGCCCTCGTCCTCGCCGCGTCGGTGCTGCGCGTCACCGTCATGCGCATGGTCGAGACGCCAAAGTACCTCCTCGCCGTCGGCCGCGACGAGGACCTCGTCCGCAACTACCGCGCCCTCGCCCTCCGCTACGACCGCCCGTGCTCCCTCACCCTCGACCGCCTGGCCGCCTGCGGCCGCGTCAAGAACGCGGGCTTGCCCCGGGACAGTTTTGGGTCCGTCCTCGCCGAGCTGGCCGCCCACGTGAGGGGGCTCTTTGTCACCCGCAACATGTCCCTCAGCACCGCCATGGTCTGGCTGTCGTGGACCCTCATCGGCCTGGCGTACCCGCTGTTTTACGTCTTTTTGCCGTACGTCCCTGACTCCTCGGACGGGGGATATCGAATTCAAAAAGAAGAAAGAAAAAGACTGACGACCGCCAGGAGCTACATCGCCTCGCGCGTGCCCGACGCAGAAGAGACCGCCTTCGAGAGGTGGCGCAACTACACCCTGACCAACATCTCGGGCATCCCCGGCCCCGTCATCGCGGGCCTCCTGGCCAACGTCCCCGGCATCGGCCGCAAGTACACCATGGTCGTCGGCGCCCTCGTCTCCATGGCCCTCTTCTTTGGCTACACCGCCGTCGGCACCGCCGAGCAGAACGTCGGCATCAGCTGCGCCATCGGTAAGTGAAGGGAGACTGTGTCTTTATGTGTGTGTGTGTGTGTGTACGGAGACAGACGCTGACGGGGGTGAAGCGTGCGGCATCAACATCTACTACGGCACCCTCTACGCCTACACGGTCGAGGTGTTCCCCTCGGCCCACCGCGCCACCGGCAACGGCATCGCCGTGGCCTGCAACCGCCTCATGGGCATCGTGTCCGCCTTTGTCGCCACCGCGGGCGACACGGCGACCGTCGTGCCGCTGTACGTCTGCGCCGGCCTCTTTGGCGTCATGGCCGCCGTCTCGGCG
This sequence comes from Colletotrichum trifolii, assembly GCA_004367215.1. NCBI lineage: Eukaryota > Fungi > Ascomycota > Sordariomycetes > Glomerellales > Glomerellaceae > Colletotrichum > Colletotrichum trifolii. The sequence continues at coordinate 24,254 of RYZW01000632.1, forward strand.
CTGTTCCCCTTTGAGCCCTACGGCCGGAGGAGTTCGTGAGCGGTGAATTGGGCTGGTGTGCGTGGTGTGACGACGGACGGCGGAGACGTTGGTGGGCGTTTGGCATCGGTACATGTTCCCGTGTGCGAGAGACGACGAGCACATGTTGTTACCATCTTGAAAGAGGGAAATTTCTGCCCTTTTGGTAACTTGAACTAGAGATGGAACGCTGGTCAGGCAATACCCCGGCTGACACGGCCTGACTGACGGCGCAGCCTAGAGATGTGGGTGTAATGAAATTGTTATGATTCTTCCCGTCTTCTCTTCATGTACGACGTGGCTATCCGCTCCGTTATGCTTGCATGTCGTCTCCTTGGCGCGGGAGTCTAGGGAAACGGCCGAGGCAACAAGGAGAGTCCCCATCTCGGCCCGCAGAGAGATGGCCTCTCCCCGACGCTTACGTCTAGAAACACGCAGATACTGGACTACCCGGGCCATCTGCGTGAGGTGCCTCGTCAGGGTCCGTCGGGAGATGTTGTTGTTGTTGTTGTTGTTGTTGTTGTTGTATTATTTAACGCCTGCTTGACAGACCTCTCATGAGGCATAAGACGTCGGGAGATGGCGCCAGCCACGCATGGCAAGATTCGGTCGCGCATGCTGAACAACGTTGACGACGTCCTGCAGCGCAACTCGTGTCGTCTCGGGCTCGAGCAGGCACGACGAGAGCTTCTCCGACGGGCCGCTTTGTCGTTCCGGACAGGGTCCGACGCGGAGAGAAACCATGATTTTAGACTCGCGTGCTTGTAAGTAGATCGGCGAGTTTAAGGGCTTTAAACTAGGATGAAAGTAGGATGTTGGGCTCTTCTTGTCACACCTGCCCACATCAGGGCAGTACTGTAGTACGTACTAGCATAGATACGCCCTCCGAGGCACAGATTAGCTGTTAGGAATCCATCCTATTACACACATATTACAGGTACCCCTAATAGTTAGTAGTATGACGAAAGTCGCTCTATTAGCCTCTGATTAAGCTACTAATTTATCATTATATCAACGTGAGACTAGATAATCCAGATCACGCTATATTAGCGGATTTTTGACGGTTGTAGCTAACTAGATTTCGTTCTACTATTCATTACTACTTTCCTATTAAGCGAGTTACCCCTCCTTTAATTAACACATTATAATTTCATCTATCTATAACCTCTACCCCTACCTCTATTCTAAATCTATCAGGATTCGGACTTTACTACCCCCTATATATTCAGATTCTTTAGATTCCTAATATTACAAGTTAATCTATAACGGGATTTATAGTAACTTACTTTTTTTATAGCTTAGTCCAAATCTACTTATATTATAACTAATAACCTCTATCTAATATTAGATATTATTAATAAAACAAATAGACTTTTATCTATATCCTTAATATACTTTAATATCTACTACTTAGTTAAGTAGAATAGAGTCTATATATTTAAAGCTTTCTTAAGGAATTAGTAATACTATATAGTAATTTTTATTACTATATATAACCCTAAGTTTTAGATCCTATTAGTTCTAGTTAAATAATAATATTAGTTATCTAAAAATATCTTATAACTAATAAATAGTTTAATATAACTAGATTTATATATATCTCCCTAATTATATAATCTAGATAGTTTTATTAGCTTTAATAGGAACTTATATATTAGCTTTCTATAGTTTTATAATAAAAGTAATTATTACCATACTAACTCTAAATCTAAACTATTTTCTAGATTTTTAATAATTTATCTTAATAATAAATCTAATTTTAATCTTAATAATATTAGTATTAAATAACCTTAATAAAACCTAAGTTACTTATCTAATATAGTATAATCTATTCTATTAACTATAGAAGCCGCTATTACTATAATAAATACAGCTATAAGTAATTAAAGAAATAATATCTGAAATAATATCATTATTATTATAATAGAAGTATTCAGAAAGAATAATAATACTAATCTACTATATTAATCATTAGTATCTAATAATAGTCTTTACTGATCCAATATCAGTATCTTTAACCTAGAAACTAAAAACTTATACTAATTAGGAATAGTTTCTAATAGTAAGTTGATAGTTTATATAGATACTTATATATTTATAAGTTATCTTCGCAACCTAGCTATAAATAAATCTAATAATTATATCTATAAGGTCTAGACCTAATATCTTTAGAAATCTACTTTTATTTAGTATTTATAAATCCTCTCTAATCTTAATTATAAACTTCTCAGATCTATAATAATTACTACTGTTATAGGTAAATTACTAGAACAATTTAAGCTTTACTACAGTAATATAATATCTTACTAGAAGTTAGTATTATATAGACTTAGTAATATAAGTACTAAAGATATTATAACTTTTACTTAAATCTTAATTCGCAATATAAAGGCTTATAGTATAGTTGATATCTAAGCCTAGTTTTAGGTAATTTATGAATTATTTAATAGTATTATTAAATCCCTAGTCTTACCCCTAGATAACACAACTATACTTAACAATTTCCTCAAATCTATTTGTTATCATAAGTTAACTATAAAAACATTAGTAGTTAAATGATTATAATAGTACCAAAACTATTACAGTAATTAAAGTAAAAATAGTAATATACGTATTTTATATAATTAATCTAGTTAACTAGTTACTATTAGATAGAATCTAAATACTAACTAACTGTAGAATCTTAATAGATTTATACAGGATAGACTTATAATATTTAATAATTATCCATAATAACTATATTAGAGTTAAAATTATCTTTAATAGATATCTAATTAACTAGGATTCTAACTATTATAGATTTAACCTAATAGTAATATATAATTCCTAATATTATATTAGTTTTGTGATAAGTAAAGTAACTGGGATTAATCTAACCCTAAGTTAATCCTAGAAGAATATCATCTTAGCTAGAATTAGAAATCTACTAAAACTAATATAGCTTAGGCTTACTATAGTAATAATTTCTAAGTTAAACTAGACTCTAATTATACTAATTATATATATTAACTTCTATTAGTATCCAATAATAACCTTATAGTATTAGTTTTTAATAATTATATTCAAGATTATATAAATATTAAATAGATTAAACCTAGAAGAAACTTTAATTTTATAATTAATAATTATAATAATATAAACTTTATTACTATAATACCCCTAGATTACCTCTACCTAATATTATATTAGAAATATTATTTCTATAAATAGTATTTCCTTAGTAATAACTAGCTCCATAAAAATATTTAAGATATTTATACTACTAGTATATCTAAAGTAGTTAACGCTGAGGCTTAGATTATATCTAATAATATAAGGAAGCCTATTTATATTAAGTCGCTAGTTAATAGTACTATAGAGATTAGCATAGGATTTAAATTCAGATTATAGTTATATCTACAATATTAAATCATTCCTAATATAAATTAAACCAAATAATTAGATATCTATAGAGATACTAGTTATTTATCTTCTCTAATTAATAAAACAACTCTATAATAATAGTAACTATATATTGAAATCTGTACTAGATTAGTCTTATTAACTATTAGAAGTATCGGGGAAGCTTACTATCGAACGGATCAGTATATAATCCTAGATCTATATATTAAACTAATACTAAAGTA
>RYZW01000633.1:0-27886 GCA_004367215.1 Colletotrichum trifolii
TATATTAGATTTAAATAGCTAGGTAAAACTTGTATATTTTACTTTTACTAAATATATTTATTAAGAGGCCTATTTAAAGTATAGTAATAAGATAACTAGCGAAAATAGCTTCTTAAGCAGTTTAAGATAATACTAAAAGTTCTGCTTTAGTTATTAAAATAGTAATAGTGTTTTATTTATTAGCTTGCTATATTATTAGGTTTCTAAAAAAAAATATAGTATAGGCTTGAGAGCTTTTTTAATTATTATTATTATCCGTGAAACTAGTATCTATAGTGATGATAAAGCTATTAAATAGATTACTAGCCTTATAACTAAACTTGAGGTAGAAGTTCTTTATTTTACTAAAGTATTATATTATTTATTTAGTTTCGATATAGTAGTTATCTAAAAGGCTTTAGTTAAAGTATAATAATTAGTTTACTATATAGGTAATATCTAGTCTCGTTATAATAGTAGTATAATTAATAAAGCTAATATCTTATTAGTAGTATNGGTAATATCTAGTCTCGTTATAATAGTAGTATAATTAATAAAGCTAATATCTTATTAGTAGTATTTATTTTCTATATAAGAAGCTTGATTATATTGTAGGAGGAGTTTATTAGGTTTTAGAGGGGTTGTGAATTATTTAATATATTATATATACTTCGTAAAGTACTTAAAAAACTTTTTAATATATATTATTTATAAGAACTATAGCTATTATACTACTTAATCTCGAATAACTTTAATACTAAGGAAATACTATAAGTCTTTATTTCTTTTAAAGTAATATTTCTTTTAGAGGTTTACTAATAATATAAGTATTTTAGATATATCTTTAAAAGGGAAAGAGAATATATAATTATTAATATAGAAGAAGAAGATAATATACCTTTTAAGCTAGTAATAAGGCTTTCCTGTAGTAGGTTTAAAACTGAGGTATTTGAGGTTTATTTCTAAGTAGTATTACTAGAGGAGGGGGGATCTCTAAAAGCTATATAGTATTTTATTTAAGTAGTAGATCTTGCTTTTTATTTAATAACTCGGTAGTATCTCTATATAAATAACCTTATTAAGTATTATATATATAAATATATTAACTATATTATATTAGAATAGTTCGCGATTAAAGTAATTAGTAATTACTATAAAAGTTTAAAATAATATACTTACTAGAATTACTATATAAGTCTCGTAGTTATCTTATAATTATTAATCTCTATAAATAATAAGGCAAGTTTTAATTTTCAAGAGGTATTTATACTTATTAAGCTTATAAGTATAAACTTAGTAGTACCCTAAAATCTTTAAGCTTCTTGTGAGAGCTTTACTAACTTTACTCTAAAAGTAAGATTTAATATAACTTTTAAAATAAGTTTTTTTAGTTACTACTATTATTTTAGTATATAGATAAGTAAATACTACTAAGTAAAATATAGGTAATAATAATAGCTTTTATTGTAGGATTCCTAGAATAGGAGTTTCTATTTCCCCGTATTTTAAGTATTCTCTAATATCTAATTTACTTTATAACTAAAGTTTATTATTAAAAACTTTAATATTTATATTTTAGAATTCTTAGGAAAGTTAAATTTCTAGGATGTTTTCTAGTTAACTATTTATATAACTTTATAGTTATAAATAGGAGTATTTTAGAATATCTTGAAATAATTAAAAAGTACTAGTTAAAAAAGTAGCTTTAAATAAAGATTTCTTTATTATAATATAGTACTTTATCTATTTTTTATACTTAATTCTTTCTAGTAATATCTAAACTCCTCGCCTCTTTATAGTTTTATCTATATAAATAAGATTATAGAAGAATATAATAAGTAATTCTAAAAGAGTTATTAATATAAACTTTGTAGTTTTAAATATTTTATAAAGCTTAGAAGTAGCTAATATATAAATATAAGATTTTGAACTATTATAGCTGTTTTTTATTATATTAACTACTTCATTAAACTCCTTACTTAAGCTTAAATAAATAACTAAGCTGATTTTAAGTAGTTTTATTATAATTATTTATTTTTATAACTATTAAGTAATTTTATTAGAATTAAATTATTTGAAGTTATTTTATAAAGAAGTTAAATTTCTATTAAAGAAAAATATTTGTTAAAAGAGATATTATAAATTATAATAATTTTATTTTAGAGTAAGTTTTATATTTAATACTACTTAGTTAAAGTATAGCTAACTAAAAAGCTGATAAAGATATACTTTTTAAAATATACTAGTTAATTATATTTTAATTTTATATCTATAGTTAAAATAAAATATTTATAGTTATAAATATAAAGGTAAATTAAATCTAGCTTTATAGTATTATCTTTTCAAGTAGTTTTATAAAGTTTCTAGTATAGTATTTACTAGCTTAAAAAGTATATTAGTATTTAGTTATAAAGAAACATTATAGCTTATAGGGTTTTAGGCTAGAGATTATAAAGTAGTTTACTACTATACTTTATAGCTCTTATATAAGGTTTAATAATTATTCTAATATATTTAGTATTTCTATTTTAGTTTGAAGTATATAAAGTAGATAGTTTAAGGTATATACTTTAAGAGGTAAAATCTATTTTTAATTTCTTATACCTAAAAATCTTATTATTATACTCGAAAACTTTAATATTAATATTATACTAATACTTAAAGAGTACTATAAAACTCTCAAATATTCCTATAATTATAGTTCTAGTATAATTAATAAAATAGAAGTCTTAAGAGTAATTAGTAATATAATTTATAAATATTAAAATAGAGGTATAGCTATTATAACCCTAATAATAGGGGTAAAAGTTAAAAGTAATATACTCCCCGGGGGTAGTATATAAAGTACTTTTATATTCTACGTAGCGAATCTTTTATTTAGTTTTACTAATACTATATACTTTATATATTTCCTAAGTAAGCTAATATCTATTATACTTCAAATAACTATTAATAATATAAATACTTTATATAATAGAAATAAAGTAATTTAGAAGCTTTCTACTAAAATACCCTAAATATTAGTACTAGAGTTATTTATTATTTTTTAGGAGTCTTTCAATAATATTTATAATATAATATTAATACTAGTAATATCTAGGAAAAGGCTTATACTATACTATTTATATAGCTAAAGTAGTTAATCTCTTATAAAATATATAAGAATTTACTAACTATATTAAATATTAACTACTATAATCTTAGAGTAATTACTTTTCTATAGTTAAATAGGTAATTTAGCTTAGTATCTTACTAGTAGTTTCATTTTTGTAACTACTAAAAAGAGATAAGGTTTATTACTAGAGTAGTATAGAGGGTAATATTATAGAAATATAACTTGACTTCTTTATTTTCTATAGTCTAAATAAATATCTTAGTATTTCTATAGCTTTTAATTAGTATAGGTTTCATATTATACTAAATATAGTTTCTTACTAGAGTTCCTCGAAGTATTATAAAATACTCTATATCTTAGAAGATATAAACTGAAGTACTTAAATTAAGGATAAAAGAGTTTTAGAAGGGGTATTATTAAGGCTTTTCTTTATAATATATATATTATATTATATTATAGTTAATTTAACTAGAGAGCTAGCTATATAGTTACTATTATCTAAAACTCTAAATTCTTTTCAAAAAGTCTAAATCCGAAGCTGATAACTATTTTATTTTCTTTTTAGTTAAAATATCTAGTACTTAACTTTTATAAACTAATTAAGAATATATATAATAATAGTATACTAGAGAGTAGCTTAAGTTATACTTTAGAAAGTATAGGGGTTTATTAGAACGCTAGAAATATCTTTTATTACCTTAAGTATTTAAACTAAATATAGGGGTTTCTATTAAGATATTAAAAATACTATAGCTTATTTTATTATACTAGAGAGATTTAGAGAAGTATTAAATAGTTTCTATAATAGCTAAGATAATTTTATCTAGGAGTATTAAGTTTAAATAATTATAAATTATAAGTATATAGTTCTAAGTATAAGGTTTAATAGGTAAGTAGGCTAGTAAAATTATAAGATTATAAACTTATAGTATTCTAGTAATAGATAAAGTATAATTAATTACTCGAGCTTTATATATATTATTTTACTACTTCTGAAATCACGTTTTAATGATTATTTTTATAGTAAAATACTTAAGTTTTAAGGATTAGAATATCTTATAGTATATTATAGTAGTATTTTAGAAGTATAGATTATCTATAATACTAGAGTAATTATAGAGGTTTATAGTTTATACTATTATATCCTTTTCTATATAGTAATACTAGTATTATAATATTTAATCTATATATTTAAAAATCTAACTTATTAGGTAAGTTTAGTTTAAATACTTATATTAGTAGTTTTAAGTTTTTGAAGTATAGAGACTATAGAAAACTATATAGGTTTTTAAGTTTTTTTCTATAAAGTTTATAATATTTCTTATTTAATTCTTTTTAGTAATATTAGTTAGGAGTTATTGATTTTCTTTATAATTAATCTTTCTAGGAATAAGAGGCTTAAGAGTAACTAATTCAGGTATCTTATAGGCTTATTAGTACTACTTAGCTTTTAGAAAGTTATTTAAAAGTAGTTCTTAAAAAAGTTCTAGATAGAGGTTTTAGTAAGTTATTATTTTAGGGTTAAAGTATTCTTATAGATTATAAGCTTTAGTTTCTACTTAAAAAGTATTATACTAAGTAAGCTACTAATTAGCTCCTTTAAGAACTAAAAAAAAGGTATTTTTAGTAAATATCTTAATATTTGATATATATAGATTTAGTATAATATATATTTTTAGCCTAGTAGCTTTTTAGTATTATGAGATTCTTAATTGTTTCACGTAATTAGGGGGTAAAATCTGGTGTATATTATATGTAATTAAATATAGCTAAGTATAATATATGAGGTCCTATTTCGAGCGGTTTAAGTAAGGTGAGGCTTAGTAGAGATAGCGCCGCGGCCGAGGTTCTTCTAGCGAAAACTCTGCCGCTTAAACGTATTATTCCTAATAGTTACCCCTTAAAGTATAACTTTAGTCCTCTTACCCCCCTTACTAACTACTATAGCTAGCCCTTAGTTAATCCGGGGCTAAATCCCTTATAGCTATAGTAGCTAGTATACCTACCCTATATTAACTTTTTCAATAATAAATAACTAATAACTCCTTCCGTAATAACTTTATACCCTTATACCCTTATATTTTTATACTTTTATACCCTTATACCCTTACGCCTTTTTACCCTTATAACTACATATAATTCGAATATCTCAAGATATTTAATTACTACTAACTATAAGTATTCTATTTGAATATTTATTATAACCTTAATATCTATAACCTTAATATCCCTACTAAGCCCTACCTACCCCTAAGATAAGACTTTATACTACTAATATTAAAGTTCTCTACTATTAATATAAGCTAACTTATAATCTCTATATAAGTATAATAAGACTTAGCTTACTCTTATTAGTAAATGATTTTAATATATTAATCGAGTATAGTTAATATATAAGTAATACTTATATAGACGCGGATATTTCTAATATAGCTAGATAGTTTTTAAAACCCTTATAATCATAGTATTATAATATCTTAAAATATCTAGTAATTAATATTATAGTATAGTATTAATATTAAGGAATTATCTAATTAATACCTGATTGTTAATATTATTAGCTTTATATAGTAGCTTATAGGATAACTAGATAGTTTTCTTTTAAATATTTATAAATTACTTTTTAATTATAGTATTCAAAATAATTTTATTAAAACTTAATCTAATATATTAATGGTTTTAATTATAATAGTTATAACTAGATATTTCTATACTTATCTTATGATTATCTTTTTATAAATAGCTATAAAGATTTCGAGGAGATTTTAGTTCTATTATAAAAGTTATAGAAGAATAATAGATTACGGAATACTTAGCTCTTATATCTCGAAACAAGTACTCTATTTTATTTTATTTTTAAGAGGTTTAAAAAAGTTCTTAACCCTATAACTTTATAACCTTAGTAGTTATTTTTAGCTATATATATTAAACTTTAGCTAGTCTTAATAAAACTCTCCCTATATTAACTATTACTACGAAGTCTTCTATTACTATAGGGTTAAATATTAGAACTAGGAGNCGAAGTCTTCTACTACTATAAAGTTAAATATCAGAACTAGGGGTATAATTATCTATAATAATAAGTAATTTCATTACTATTTTAACTAGTTATAAGCCAGTATTAGCACGAATACTATTATCAAGTAAGATTTATAGTTAAATCTATATATAGGGTAAAGAGCTTAGATACTATTCCAGGTATAGAGCAAAAGTAACTAAATCTTAAGTTTATTAACCGTAAACTACTATTAATTATAAATAGGAAATATACCCTTTATCCTCTTAATTACTATAGCAAGTATTACTAGTTTATTCTACTTAATAGCTACTATTATAAAATAATACTTAAAACTGTTAAAAAGTTTAATAATACTTTTACTAGTATAACTATATTAACTATAAAAAGTTAAGTTTATAATAATACTCTAGAGCTTAAGAAAATACTAAGAAACCCCTATTTTACAAGTATTTAGCTTAACCATACTACTACCTATATACTATTTATATATAAAGTAATTGAACGTATTAGTTATACTATTATTAAAGTAGTATATATAATACTTATGAATAGTAATCTCCCTAAAAAGCTATAGGATTATACTCTTAATACTACTATTTAGATCTTTAACCTTTTACTATAAATTGATAAAAATCAACTTAACCCCTATAAGATTATAATAAGAAAGTTAAACCTAATTAAGAATTATAAACCTCTATATATTAAGTATATCTAAACATTTAGATATAATACCTATATTCATAAAAAGGAAGGTAAGTATCCTCTTTATACTATAAATAGGAGTATATACTCTAAAAAGCTTTCTTATTAACTATAGCTCTTTATATAGCTACATCTACTATATTTATATCCTTAAAATAAAAGAAGTTCTTTATTACTATAATCTTCGTTTTTATAAAAGCCTTAATAAGACTATTTTACGTTTTCTTAGAAATATTACTAAATAGAGTAATATCAATTATAATATTCTATTTAATAAACCTAACCTCTAGATCTAGTACCCTAACTAGGTCTTAGATTAGAATATTACTATAGAAGATTCCTTATTAAAAAAGAAAAACATTACCCTAGAAATATATTAAACTAATAATACTTATATCATAGAGTATATAACTCTACTACTAGAAAGCTAACCTCTATTAACTACTACACAACAATAACCTACTACTAATATTACTATAAATAATAAGAGTAATTATAATTCTATAAATACTATTTAGAAGTAAGAATCGAATTACCTTAATCTAGATATTAATCTACTGATAATAGTACTACCTAATACCCCTATAGTTTCTACTATAGGCTATTATTATTATACTACTATAATTAAACTATTAAACTACTATTACAAAACTTATAACTTTTATTTTTATATAAAAAAAGCCTTTCACTACTAATATTTATATTAGTTTAGGAAACTGAATTACTATTACCCCTTTTACTACTATAGTACTATTAGAAGTTCTTCTACTAGGATATACTATCCTATATATTATTAAAGACATAAAAAAGAGCTTATTTTAGTTCTCCTACTAGAAGCCTATATATAATACTAAGATATAATAGATAGTCGACAAAGAAACTTCCTATTTTATTAATAAACCCTCTAATACTAAGACTTTTCTAAATATATACATCTTTAATATTAAGAGTAATACTTAAAATAATATTATAAAATTCAAAACTTAATAAGTTATTTATAATAATTATAAGAAACGCAATTGATCTTCTTATGAATCTATACTACTATAATAACTACTACTACTATATACCTCTTTTTTACTATTATTATACTCTACTATTTCTTATATAAGATATATAATTTCGTTATTATTTTCCTTACTATCTATATCCCCTATAGTATTTAAGTTTATATTTATTAACTTATAGGTTATTCTAATAGTATAAATAAAGTTTAGGTATTTTAAAAAGCTTTCTATAACTTCTATAAAAGCTCTTTTTAGTAATTTTAACTTATTAATATTGAGATAATATGATAAACAAATAATATGGTATATAATTTAAAAGTAGGTTATTAAAAAGTATGTTTTCTTCTAACTAGAATAAAGTGTCTGAATATACTTAAATAGAACGGTAAATGTCTTATATAAGCTACTAAAAGTAGGTTATTAAAAAGTATGTTTTCTTCTAACTAGAATAAAATATCTGAATATACTTAAATAGAATAGTAATATCTTATATAAGCTACCTAAGTTATATAGTAGCTAGTAGAGTCGTATAGTAGTTTTAATACTATATATATTCTTATATACCTTGCTAGTAGTAAAGTTACTAGAAATACCTTTATATTATTTAACTAATATACTAAATAGATAGAACAAGGTAAATAATTCTTAAAATAGATCTTCTAGTACTTAAATAAAAGAAATTAATAGAATTATTATAATCTATTACATATTTAACTATCTTTATTATATATTAGTAAGAGTAATTAGTTAACGCCTTCTAAAATTACTAGTAATCTAATCTTATTATATACTATATTAGTTATATTAAAGGTCTCTGATCTATTTAAAATTATATACTTCTCGGGGTCTCTATAAAAGAAACTATACCTAGTATATTAAACCCTATAGATACTACTAGTTCTGAGGAACCGTTTAAACGGAGAAAACCTCAGGTAGCAAACGTGGTTGGTTAATATAATAGCTAATAAATAGGAAAGTATATTATAAAGGGAAAGTATAGGCCTATCTATTATAGTTACTCTTTAGGGATTATAGTTATATAATACTAATACTAGCTAGCTAGCAGTACCTACTACTAGCTATTAATAGTTGCTAGCTGTTAATAGTTATTGGTAAGAGCTAGCAATAGCTAGTAGCGGTTACTATATATAGTTTACGTAATCGGAAAGTATATAGCTACTAGTCGCGCTTACCCGCTACAGGATTCGAACCTACTACTCTTACTGTAATAGTAAGAGCTAGCTAGACATTAAACTACTATATTAAGCAAGTCTTATTATATACTATAAATAAATTATTTATTAATTTTTTACTTACTAGATTTTTTTCTTCTCTTCTATACTTGTATTTTTAATAATCACTTTCCTACTTATAAGTAATATATTTTTAATAATATAAATTCTATATATTAGTTTTAAGTATAATAATATATATTAGTTATTACTAATATTCTAATTATAGGAAAAACCCCTTAAGCCTATTAAAAGAGATATTATTAAACTTAAGAACTAATATAATATTACTAGTAACTTTTTAAAATATTTAAAATCTTCTTCTATTAATTATCTAGTACTAGTATTTACTAGTTATATTTCTAAATTAGAGTAATTTCTCCTTAACCCTAATTTAAAAAGTAACTAAGAATTACTATTTAAAATTACCTCAGATTGTTTTTACTTTTATTTACCTAATAAAGATAATAAGTATTAAACCTAAAATACTCTTTTATATTTCTTTTAGGAAATCTATTTTATTTAGTAATTCTTAAGTGATTTTTTCTTGTTTAAAAAATTCGATTTTTGCTTTTTCCTTTATTCTTCCTTCTCTATTAATATATTTAATATTCTTAGTAATTTTATCTAAAAATATTCTATTTCGAAGATTTANTAATATAATAAGTAATATACTATCTACTTCTAAATAATTATATATAATAAAATAGAAATTGAGGGAATTCTTATAATTAAAGAGTAATCTTAAATATTTATTTCATATATTTCGTCTATGTAAACTATAATTTAGGTTTAGGATATTTTCTAGAGAAAAACTCTAAACTTTAATGTAATAATTTTAGTTAAATATAGAGAGACTTTTATAGCTATACTTTATGTTAATAAAAGTTTAATTAAGAGTTATAGTAAAATATCAGCTATATTAGTTATTCTCGTAAGAAAATTAGATATAATTTAAGCTAAAACAAAGTATTTATATTATCTTAGGAGCTACTTATATTTTCTAGAGGATTATAGGTATATTAAGTATACTATTACTAGCTTATATACTAGGGTTTTTAATATTCAGATATCCGTTACTACCTAAAATAGTATAATCAATAAGGTAAATAACTCTAAACTCTATATTCTATAATAGAAGCTTACTTAGAAAAGATAGCTAAATATTAAAGAATATACTAGTAAAGCTAAGGAGCTTTTAGATATCTTAAAGGTTAAGTTAGTTTTTATAAGTAGTAAGTCAAGTAATACTAACTATTCCTCTAACTTAATATATATTAGTATTAATCCTACTCTCCTTAAAAAGTTATTTAAAGTTTTCTTAGGGGTTTTCTTAACTACTCGAGGACTTTATATACTTTCAAGGAATATAGTTTTTAATAGTTATAAAGTAGTGTATATTACTAATTTAATAGACTTTTTTTGAGAAAAGATCTTTTAAGTTTAGTAAAGGAATATATTTGGTTTAATATAATTTAGCTAGCTTTTTTATAATTAGATAAAATAAGAGAATTATTAAACATATTTTTAATAATCTAAAAAAGAAGAATATACTGAATTTAATATTAGATAATATTACTTAAATTAAATACTTCTATACTAATATTATCTTAGAAGCTTTATTTCTTAATAAAACTAAAATCTAGTATATAGGACTAGATTATACTTTTAAGTTGAGCCTAATTAAGTATTCTATTATTATAAGATAATTACTTAGAAAGTATAATTTTGTTTTCCTCGAATATAAATTTATTTTAAATTATTTTATAATCTATTTAAATACTTCTAGTATTATTTCAGAACTATTAAATATTCTATTTTCTTAATTATACTTTAAGATAGCTCTCCTAGAATTAAAGTCTAATAATACTTATATATAATACTTCCAAGTAAGATATCTAAGATAAACTACTCTTAAGTATTTAACTTTTAATATTTAGGGGGTAAAGATTATAAAACTAAGGTAATGAGATTATTTATATTATATAATAGTTTATTCTTAATAAATTATCTCTAAATAAACTTTAGAATTATATTTAGTTTACCTATTTTATTATATTACCTAGGATCTATTCAATTTCCCTAGAATATATATAAATAACTCCTAAACTTTTATTATTAAAAATAAGTTTTTAGGTTTTCTCTTTTTATTTATACTACTTAATAAAACCTATAATTTAATCTTTTAAGTATTATCAATATTTAAAAGATAAGTAAAAAAATAGAGAAACTTCTTAATTTATAAGCTTTAATAAGATATTAAAAGAGTAGTAATAGTAATTAATAGAGAAACTAGTTACTAGAAATAGGTAATAAAGTAAAAGATTAATCTTAAGTTATCTTTTTCTTATATTAAAAGGCTAGTTAGAATAAATAAATATACTAGGAAAAAGCTAATTACCTAAAGCATAAAAATACGAGAAACTATAAGACTACTATTTAAACTATAAATAGAATTAATTTAAATAGTAGCTATACTATATAATATATTTCTAAATATTTAAAATAACTAGAAATTACTATATAAAATTAAAGAAGTCTAATATAAGTAATACTTTTATTAGTAAATACTAGAATATATTCTCAGTTTTTATTAAGACTTATAATTTTACTAGGGATAGATTTATATTTATAGTTATTAAGTATACCCGCTTAAGAAATACTATAAATAAAATATTTTAAAAAGGTTATTTAAAGTTAAATTAAGGGGATATATTAGATACCTAGTAAACTATAGTCTAAATTCTTACGACTTATATAAAATCTAAATCCTTATTTTTTAGAGAGTTATTATTACTTAAAATATCAGATTTAATTGGATAAGATTTAATTCGAAATAAAACTTATATAAAATGCATATTAAAGAAATTATAAAACTACTAGTTAAATTAATTACTAAAGAAAAAGAAAACCCTATTCTTAAATTATTTAGAGATTTTAAAGTAATAAAAATACTTAATAAAGGGATTTCTCTTTAATTAGTTATCTTATTAGTATTAGAAGTAACTTAAAATATTAAACTAAATTTAGAATTAATTTCTAAAACTAGTAAGAGAGGGTTAATAATACTTAAACTAATACTTGAATTAGTAAAACTAATCTAGGTTTCTAATTAAAAGTAACTAAATATAATAACTTTAAGTAAAAATTAGAGTTTAGGAAATATACTAATAACTAGAAAACTAGATAATATACCTAAAATAAAAGATCTAGTTAGTTAAGAAAAGATATTTATTTTAACTAAAAATAGAAGTAACTACTTTAAAACCCCTATTTAACTAATTTAAAATAGACTAAAATATAGCTCTAGACTTTAACTACTTAAGTTGAGATTTTTAATTACTTAGGAACTAAGCTAATAATATAGGAATAGATAATAATAATAGTTAAAACTAGAGATTACTATTAGTAACTATATAGTACTCTTAAAAGAATATAATAGTAATATTTTATATTTTATAGAATATAAATAAAATAGTTTTGCTAGTACTTATTTACCTAATTAGTAGTAAAAACTAGATGAGGCTAGTCTTAACCTCTTAATAGTTTTCCTTATTATTTAAAATATAGCATTAAAAAAGAAAGGTCTTTCTACTAAAATTCAAATATATTTTAATTAACTAGTAGTACTACTAAAGACTTAGAAAGATATTACTAACTTACTAGAACTATTATAAATATCTTTTATTAAAATAATAAAAATTAAAATTATAAAATTAAAAGAGAAAAATACCTAGTAAGAAATAGATCCCTGGGATATTAGAAATAGGTTTTCCCTTCTTAAATAGGTTTTTACTTATAAAATAGATATAGATAGTTTTCTAAAATAACATAAAACGAGGATTTATATATATAGGGATATATAACTAATTAATATATTACAGATTATATATATAGTAACCCTAGTTATTCGAATACTTTAAGTAATTATAATAATTATAATATAATTTAATTTTAAAATCTAGTAATTTAATATTATTAATATATTTCTTCATACTATAAAAGATCCTAATAGATTTCTAATAACTATTAAGCTACTAGATAGATTTAAAATAATAAAATATTATACTAAATTTAAATATATTTTTTATAAATCTTAAGATATACCTATTCTTTAGTATGAAACCTTTTATATTACTCTTAAGTTATTAAACTTCTAATTATACTTAGAAAAGCTTTATCTACTTAAACAAATAAGTTTAACTATCTTTCTCCTATTTTATATAGATAATATTCTTCTTATATATTATATATTAGCTAAAAAAGAAATTTATAAAATTATTAAAAATATTAAGAATACCTATAAACTTAAAAAGTAAAGTCCTATTAAATGTTTCCTAGGAATCTAAGTAATTTAGGATTATAAGTTTTATAAAATTTACTTAGTTTATAATTTATATATTACTAAAATTACCAAGTATTTTAATTTTAACTATAGCTTAATTCTAATGATACTATTTCTAGTAGTAACTTTTATAGTAAATCTTAGTAAAACTATACTAGAATAAATTTACGAATATTAGATAAAAGTTAGTTTAATTCTTTGTATTTCTGTTATAATATAGCTATATATTTTATTTATATTTTTCATTTTCAAAATACTTTACAAATCCTTCCTAAATATATATAAATACTATAAATTATATAATTTAATACTTCTATAAAATAAGATTCCTAGTACTATAGTTCAGAAATCTAGGGAATATTAATAAGATATTCTGAATATTCTTAATTACTAGAAATATTTTATTTATAAACTATAGATAAACTTAAAAGTTGAATTATAATTATATTATCTTTCTATTTAGAAAACTAATCTAATAAATCGTTACTTAATAAAATACTATAATTATATTAATAATTAAAATAGAACTTCTTAGTTTAAAATATATTTTAAAAGAGACAATAATATTAAAAAAACTATTTCGAGATATTAAATTTGTTTTAGGAGATATTTAGTGAATTTATTATAATAATTACTAGATAATTAAACTAGTAGTCTTAAATAGTAAATACCTATCTACTAAATTTTAATATATAAATATTTAATAAGTATAGTTTTACTAAGAATACTTAAAAAATAATTTTAAAGTAACCTATATACCTATAGATATAATACTAGTAAATACATTTATAAAGAATCTAATTTAAATAAAATTCAAATAATTTAAAGTATTTTTGAACTTTATAGATTTATAAATAATATTCTTAGAATTAGTTAAAATAATAGAAAAGGCTATTTAAATTTATTTCCCTATTTATTTAAATAATATAAATAAAGTAAACTAGTAATTTCTATTTTTAATAAAAAGTTTTTATAGTAGTAATATAAAAGGTAAGAACATATTAGAACTCTTCTAATGAATTAAAAAGAATAAAGTTCTTAAGATAAGTTTTTATTTAGCTAAGTATTAATAACTTAAACTCTAAACTTTAAAGTAAATAGGTAACTATAATAGGTATATAGAAATTAATATTATAATTTTTAAGGGGAAAGAGAACCTATATCTAAACTAAAAATAATTATTTAAAATTAGGACTATAACTATAGCTATAAGTTTTAAATATTCTAAGGGTTAGCTAAAGTATATTATAAACTCTAAATACTCTGGGACTTAGTTAAAATATAGGAGGTTTATTAATTAGGGAACTTATTACTATTACTAAAAAGCTAGATATATAGTTATTTAAAACTAGTTAGGGGGGTAGTATAAACTAGGAAACTTAAATAAGTCAAGATATTTAAATTAGAAGAAATTATTTAGTAATATGAATTCTAGTAGTAGATTCTAAGTTGTTTCTATTCTTAATAAAATTAACTTTAAAGTCTTTTTATTATTATGATTATAATTTAAAATAAATAAAATTCTTCGTATTACTAACCTTTCTATTTTTTAACTAGAAATAATTAGACTTAAATAAAAAGTCTCAAGTTAAAATACTTACCTTATTAGTTTTAGAGATTTTAAGAATGTCTAAATAATTCTTAAATACTTTATAAATATAGTTTAAGACTAGAATACAAGTATTCCTTAATTTATTTTTATACTAATAAATATTAGTTAGAAATTAAATCTCGCCTATTAATACTAATAATATAAAAGTAAAGGTTATATAAGAGGATGAAACTAGAATAATACTTTATATAGGGGATAGTTTATACTAGCTATAAATTTTTAAAAACTTTATTTAGAATAAGTATTTTTTGTATTCTTCTATTAATTTACTTTTCTTAGAAAAAGTAGAATTTATAAGAATTCTCTTTAAAGTAGTAGTTTTAAAATTAGGCTTAATAAGTTATTATCTAGTAGTTTCTAGGTAATATTTAAAATTATTAATTTCTAATAAAACTTCTTAGTTTCTAATTTAAGAAGATTTATATATTATACTAGTAGTTATTTTCATATATTTCTCAAGTAGCTTAATTACTTCCTCGTTATTTTTATTACTATTTTTCTTTTTATTAGTAATAGTTTTAAGTATTCTATTTTTATTACTAATAGGTTTAGATATTTCTTCTATTTTTTAAGGATTACTAGTTAAATTATCTTCTTTATTATTAAAAGGGAATTTTAGAGTAATAGTTTTTTTTAGATAGCTATAAAGATATTTTAAACTAATATTAGTAGTAGGATCTTTAGATAGAATAGTATTTTTCTTCGTAATACTACTTAATTTTAGTATTTTAGTAAACTTAGGGAATAGTAATAGATACTTAAGTAAATCAGGAAAGTTTTTAAAATATAACTAAATAAATAATCTTAGTTAAATTAACTAATTTTCATACTAATTTAAGAAGTTTAAAATACTAATGAAGTTTTACTTCTCAATAGAATTAACTTAAGCTTAAATCTTAGAAATTAAATACTCTTAGATAAAATTACTAAGGAAAATAAGTATTTAAATATAGAGAGAAGAATAAAGAAAGAAATAATAATTAAATATCTTAAATAAGAAGTAATTAGATAAGAACCGCTAAATAAAAAAGACTTCTTAAAAAGAATATAGAAAAATATTTTAAGTTTATAACTAATTATCTTTATTAAATAAGTAAGAATAAATAATATTTAAAGTAATTTTAAACTATAATTCTTAGTTACTTTTTAGACCGGGGTTAAGGAGTAATCATTCTAATTTAAAAGTATAGCTAGTAAATACTAGTATTAGATTATTAATGGAAGAGGATATAAGATACTTTAAAAAGTTATTAGTAATATTATAGTATTTGGGAATAAGTATAATAGTATTATATTTAATAGATTTAAGAGGTTTTTTTTATAGTTAGAATATTAGTACTAACTAATATATAGTATGATATTTTAAGCTAATATATAGAATCTATATTATTAAAATATATTATTTATAAATAGGAAAGCGACTATTAAAAATATTAGTATAGAAGAGAAGAAAGAAATCTAGTAAGTAAAAAATTAATAAATAATTTATTTATAATATATAAAAAGATCGGATTACTAGTAATTTTGGAAAATACTAACTAATTACTCTTGCTAATATATAATAAAGATAGTTAAATATACGACGGATTATAATGATTCTATTAATTTCTTTTATTCGAGCACTAGAAGATCTATTTTAAGAACTNTTTATTTTATTTTATTTATTTAGAATTTTAGTTAAATAATATAAGTATATCTCTAGTAGCTTTACTACTAAGGAAATATATAAGAATAAGTATAATACTAAATATATTATATAATTCTACTAGCTATTATTCTAACTTAGTAGTTTATATAAGATATTACTATTCTATTTAAGCGTACTCGGACGCTTTATTATAGTTAGAAGAGGATATACCTTTCAATAACCTACTTTTAAACCATATACCGTATTATTTATTCATTATAGTATAATTATAAAGATATAAAAGTAGAAAAATATAAGGTTATTATAGAAGTAGTTATTAGTTATTTATTATCAAAAGGTTAATATAGGGTAGGTATACTAGCTACTTATAAAGATATACTTTATAGTTTATACGGAAAGCTAGGATAGCTAGGATTGGATTATTATATAGATATTGATTAGTAATATAATAGCTTGAAGCTACTATAAGATAAAAGCTTTCTTATAGCTATTACTAATTAGCCTATTAAATTAAAGTTTTATAATTTATAGAGACTTATTTTCTACTATTTACTCTTTCCCTTACTAAGCTTTTAGCTATTCTTTTATAATTCTTTAACTTCTATTTCCTAGAGGGGTAGGGCTAGGATTTCAGTAATAGCTCTATAATAAATATTTACTAAATACTTAGCGGAAAACTCTACTAAAACTAGTACTAAAACTATAGTAATACCTATGCCGCCTAAACTTTAAACAGTAACTATATTACCTAAACCTATAATAACTATAGTAATACTTATATGCTTCCTCAAATAATAGTCCTCCTTTATAGAGATAATATTAGCTTAGCTATCTAGCGGTAAATATATAGTAACTCCTATACTATTAATTCGCAATATTAGCTATAAGGATTACTCGAGGCTTCCTAGTTACCTTTATAGTTTCTTCTATAAAAGTATTACTTTATACGAAATCGAGGATTAGTTAATAGTAATTTTAAATACTTATATATTATAGCTATAAACCTCGGAGGTTGAAAAGATTTAATAGGCTATAATAAAACTCTCTTATACTCTCTAGACTTAGTAATATAACTACTACTATATATTATTAAAATAAAACTCTCCTATACTCTCTAGACTTAGTAATATAACTACTACTATATATATTATTACTAGACTTTATATAAACTAACTTTATAGTATTTACTCGCTATTTATTAACCGATCCGACTTTATTAGAGTTATACTTTTATAGTATACTTTATATACTTCAATATAAAGGCTAGTCTTTATTAAGATTTTATACTAAATAATTAGTTATCTATAAAGCCCTAGGTACCCCTAAGCTAGAGGTTTCGAGGCTTTATATTTTCGTATTCTTCTATTACCTGGAGGTTAAGTTATAGTAGTATTTATAATACTAGAAGTTTGATAACTAGGTATCTAGGGTAGTAGCCCTAGTAGCTAAGTATTTATAAGAGATAGTATAGTTTTACGAGAAAAGTTTTAGTAGTATTAAGAGCATTGTTACTACTACTACTAAGGAGTTAGTACTTAAATACTATAAGGAGACTAATACTCTAGAAAGCCCCCTAATAAAAAGACTATACTTTAAAAAGCATAAATACCTTAAAAGCTATCCCTTATATAAAGTTTACGGCAAGTTAAGCTATACTATAGCTATTTATTACTATAATGAATTCTATACTTTTTACTAGAGACTAGGCTACTTTATGAAGGTTTACTATAAATACCTCGCTCAAAAGTTACTAAAAAATCCCTAGAGCTATATAAAGCCTAGGACTATATAGTATAGCAAAAATGCCCTAATAGGTAAGTAGCTTACTAGTGTATTTATTATAAGTATTTTATTAAATGTTTACTAAAAGAGCTTTAGAGCTTTAATAAGCCTAGGGCTAGGAAACTATAGTATAATAAAAGTACCCTAGAAAACAAGTAACCTATAAAGGTTTACCGCGAGTATTTTACTAAGAACTCACTAGAAAGTCCCCAGAACTATATAGAGCCTAAGGCTATATAGTAATAAGAAAGCCTAGAAGAGCTTTATATACTAATACTTTAGTAGCTTAATTAGCTATGAGAAACCTTGGATACTTAATTATATTTAAGAAGCTTTATAAATAAGAAAAGGTTAGACGCCTTAGGTTTAGCTTTAAAGATCCTAGTTAAAATACTGAAGCTTCGCTAATAAGTAGGAGACTTTATAGGTTAATATAATATACCTACGGGAAATACTATTAGTTTAATATAGTAACAGGAACCTTCTATATTAATATATATATATAGGATAAATAACCCCTATATATTAATACATACGTAGGATAACCCTTATATATTAATACATATATAGGATAAACCTTTTTATTTAGTAATTACCAAATAATCGGCGAACAACTAGCAAAAGCAGCTATATAGTATTTATAAGCTTTAGAGCTTAAGGTTTTTAGATGGGGGATTAGTTATAAGGATATACCTTATAGCTTATATAGAGAGCTAGGATAGCTAGGATCGGATTATTATATAGATATAGATTAGTAATATAGTAACTTAAAGCTACTCTAAAATAAAAACCTTCTTATAACTACTACTAGTTAGCCTATTTAGTTAAAGTTTTATAACTTATAGAAACTTATATTTTACTATTTACTTTTTCTTTTACTAAGCTTTTAGCTATTCTTTTATATTACTATAGCTATAAAAGGCTTAGCTTTAGATTTACTAAGAGCTAGCTATAGTAGTTAGTAGGGGGGTAGGAGGCTTGAAGTTATATTTTAGGGGGTAATATATCTACTAATAGTTATAGTAGAGAACAAGCTACTAGCTTTTCTTATATAGTTATCTATAGTTTAATTAGTAGTATTACCTATATATAAATACTAAAAACTAAACTATTATTAATCATAATACTATATTTTATCAAGCTAGTTTAACTATGAAATAAGTAGTAATAAGTAGTCGGTACTGCTTTTTAGGCTATATAAGTTGTTTTTTGGTATTATGAGTATTGTATGTAATTAGGGGGTAAAATCTAGTATATATTATATGTAACTAAACGTGGCTACACGTGCTATATAAAGCTTTATTTCGAGTAGTTTAAGTAGGGCAAAGCCTATAGAGATAACGCTAATATCTAAGGTTTACCTAGTATAAACTCTACTTCTCGAGTATATTATTCCTAATATATCTCTCTAGTCTTGAAAGCTTTACTTATAAACTAGCTTTTTGAATAATACTAATTAAACTTTCTATTTATATCTTATAAGAGGTTTTTTTAATAATTCTATTATTGTTTATTAAATTTCTATTTCTATAAGAAGAAGAATAGTATTATTTTTAGGTTATTTAGGTATTTCTTTTACTAGGGGGTATTTTAAGTATCTCTATATTTCTAGTATCCCTAATTTCTTAAAATTACTCTTCTTACTATATTTTTAAGTAGTTTAACTAGTTTATTATATTAATCAAAATAGTCAAAATACTAAACTAATAATTCTAAAGAGGTTTCGTGAAACTATTAGCTATAAAGTCTCTCGAAAATATAGATTTAATCTTAAAATACTCCTATTAGGTTTCTTAGTATAACTAATAGTTAGAGATATCTATATATTTTAATTTTATGTATTATTATATTATTTGAATAATTATAAAATATATCATTTACTAATTTTATATTAGATTTAAATAGCTAGGTAAGATTTATATATTTTACTTTTACTAAATATCTTTATCGAGAAATCTATTTAGAGTATAATAATAAAGTAACTAGTAGAAATAGCTCTTTAAGTAGGTTAGAATAATACTAAAAGCTCTACTTTAATTATTAAAATAGTAATAATATCTTATTTATTAACTTACTATATTATTAGGTTTCTGAAGAGATATATAATATATACTTAAAAGCGTTTTCAAATATTACTATTATCCGCGAAACTAGTATTTATAATAATAATAAAGTTATTAAATAGATTACTAGTTTGAAAGTTAAATTTGAAGTAGAAGTGTTTGATATTACTAAGGTATTATATTATTTATTTAGTTTCTATATTATAATTATTTAAAAAGTTATAGTTAAAGTATAATAATCTATTTACTATATGTGTAGTATTTAGTTCTATTATAATTATAGTATAATTAATAAAGCTAATATTATATTAGTAATACTTGATTTCTATATAAGAAGTTTAATTATATTATAGGATAAGTTTTTCGGGTTTTAGAGGAGTCTTAAACTATTCAATATACTATACATATTTCGTAAAATATTTAAAGAATCTTTTAATTCTATATTACTTATGAGAATTATAGTCATTATACTACTTAATTTTAAATAAGCTTAATACTAAAAAGTTACTATAAGTTTTTATTTCTTTCGAAATAATATTTCTTTTAAAAGTCTACTAATAATATAAGTACCTTAGAAGTATTCTCTAAGAGGAAAGAAAGTATATAGTTATTAATATAGAAGAAGAAGATAATATACTTCTTAAATTAGTAATATAGTTCCTCTATAATAAGTTTAAACTTAAAATATTTAAGATTTATTTCTTAATAGTATTAGAAAAGAAAAGATCTCTAAAAACTATATAATATTTCATCAAAATAGTATATCTTACTTAATATTTAATAACCTAGTAGTATTTCTATATACATAACTTCATTAAGTATTATATATATTTGGTTACTTTTGCTCTGTACCTGGAATAGTATCTAAGCTTTTTACCCTATATATAGATTTATCTATAAACGTTACCTAGTAATAGTATTCGTGCTAATACTAGCTTATAACTAGTTAAAATAATAATGAAATTACTTATTATTATAGATAATTATACCCCTAGTTCTAATATTTAACCTTCTAGTAATAGAAGACCTCGTAGTAATAGTTTATATAGGGAGAGTTTTATTAAGATTAAGGTTTAATATATAAAGCTAAAAGTAACTACTAAGGTTATAGGGTTAAGAATTTTTTTGAACTTCTTACAAATAGAATAAAATAGAATACTTATAAGAGCTAGGTATTCCATAACCTATTACTTTTCTATATCTTTTATAATAGACCTAAAATCTCTTCAAAATCTATATAATTACCCGCAGAAAAAAAAACTATAGAATAAGTATAGAGATATCTAGTTATAATTATTATAACTAAAGCTAGTATTTTATTAATATAAACCTTAATAAAACTATCCCGAGTATTCTAATTAATAAGTAGTTTATAGATATTTAGAAGACAATTATCTAGTTAACTTATAATTTATTATACTAAACTAATAATATTAGAGACTAGGTATTAATTAAGTAATACTTTAATATTAATATACTACTATAATACTAGTTACTAGATATTTTAGAATATTATAATAGTATAATTATAAAGGTTTTAAAAACTATCTCGTTATATTAGAAATATCTATATTTATATAAGTATTATTTATAAGTTAGTTATACTTAATTAATATATCAAAATTATTTACTAATAAGAGTAAGCTAAGTCTTACTATACTTATATAGAGATTATAAATTAGCTTATATTAGTAGTAGAAAACTTTTATATTAGTAGTATAAAATCTTATCTTAGAAGTAAGGAAGGTTTAGTAGGGATATTAAGGTCGTGGATATTAAAGTTATAATTCGAATAGAGTATAGTTAGTAGTAATTAAATATCTCGAGATATTTGAATTATATATAGCTATAAAGGTTTAAAGGCGTAAAGGTGTGAGGTTATTACAGAAGGAGTTATTAGTTATTTATTATCGACAAGGTTAATATAGGGTAGGTATACCAGCTATAGCCGCGAGAGGTTTAGCCCCGGATTAACTAGGGGGTAAGAAGGCTAAAGTTGTACTTTAGGGGGTAATATATCTACTAATAGTTATAGTAAAAAGCGAGCTATCAGCCGCTCCTAAGTATTATATATATAAAAATATTAATTATATTATATTAGAGTAATTTAAAATTAGAATAATTAGTAATTACTATAAAAGTTTAAAATGATATCTTTATAGAGTTATTATATAGGTTTTATAGTTATTTTATAGCTATTAATTTCTATAAATAACTTATTAAGTTTTCACTTTTAGAAAGTACTTATACTTATTAAGTTTATAAATATAAACCTAATAGTATTTTAGAATCTTTAAATTCCTCGCGAAAACTGTATTAATTTTATTCTAGGAATACGATTTAGTATAACTTTTGTGTTAAGCTTATTTAGTTATTATTATTACTTTAGTATATAAATAAGTAGATATTACTAAGTAAGATATATATAATAGTACTATTTTCTATAATAAGATTCCTACAATAAAAACCTCTATTCCCCTTTATTTTAAGCATTCTCTAATATTTAATTTATCCTATAGTCAAAATTTATTATTAGAAGTCCTAATATTCATATCTTAGAATCCTTAAAAAGGTTAAACTTCTAGGACCCCTTTCAGTTAACTATTTATATAGTTCTATAGCTATAAATAGGAATATCTTAGACTATCTCGAAATAACTAAAGAATACTAGCTACAAAGTAGCTATAAATAAAGATCTCCTAACTATTCTAGTATAGTATTTTATCTATCTTTTATACTTAATTGTCTCTAGGGATACTTAAACTCTTTATCCTTTTATAGTCTTATCTATATAAGTAGAATTATAGAAAGATATAATAGGTAATTCTAGAAAGATTATTAATATAAACTTTATAGTTTTAAATATTTCAAAACGTTTAAGGGTAGTTACTATATAGATATGAGACCTCGAATTACTATAGTTATTTCTAATTATATCAATTACTTTATTAAACCTTTTACTAAAATTTAAATAAGTAACTAAACTGATTTTAAGTAGTTCTATTATAGTTTTCTATTCTTATAACCAATAAGAGATTTTATAAGAGTTCAATTATTTAAAGTTATTTTATAGAGAAGTTAAATTTCTGTTCGAAAAGGTATTGTGCTAAAAGAGATATTATAAGTTATTATAATTCTATTTTAGAATAGATTCTATATTTAATATTAGTTAGTTGAAATATATTTTACTTAAAAGTTAATAAAAGTATATTCTTTGAGGTAAGCTAGCTAGTTATATTTTAATTTTATATTTATAAATAGAATAAAACATTTATAGTTATAAGTATAGAGGTAAGTTAAGTTTAGTTTTATAGTATTATATTTTTAAGTAGTTTTATAAGGTTTCTAGTATAGTATTTACTAGCTTAGAAGGTATATTAGTATTTAGTTATAAAGAAATACTATAATTTATAAGGTTTTAGGCTAAAGATTATAGAGTAGTTTACTCCCTTACTTTATAGTTCTCACGCAAGTTTTAATAATTACTCTAATATATTTAGTATTTCTATTTTAGTTTTAGGTATATAGAGTAGATAGTTTGAGGTATATATTTTTAGAAATAAGGTCTAATTTTAATTTCTTATACTTAAAAACTTCGTTATTATACTTGAAAACTTTAATATTAATATTATACTAATATTTAAAGAGTATAATAAAACTTTTAAATATTCTAGTAATTATAGTTCTAGTATAGTTAATAAGATAAAGGTTATTAGAGTTATAGCTAAAGTCTATATTAACTCTACATTCTATCTCTCTGTATAAAAGGTATTAAAGGGCTTGAGTAGTCTCTAGTACTCTCATAACTCTATATTTTCTATTTATTCTAGAAAACCAGTTTATAGAGTTTAGGTTTTATAACCTATATTAATTATACTCTAAATTAGTTAAACTTTAATATTAGAATATTTGATATTTAAGGTTTAGTAGCCCGTGTATCCCGGAACCTTAAATATTCTATATAACGTGAGGTTAACCTTTCTAAAGATAAACTCTATTTTAGTTATATCAATAATAAAGTTCCCCATCTCTATAGAATCCGAACTTCTTATTATTATTACTATTTCTACCAATACTAGTACTATTTTCAGATACTACTTTGAATTCCTTATTCTTCTATAGTTAATAGTTATACTATTCCCTGAAACCTTTACTAGTATTTAGTATTAGTTTTAATAAATTATAAACCCAGCTTTTATTTACTTCTATTTAACCAACTTTTAGTATTCAACCTAAAACTTATTTCTCTTTCAAAACCTTTTTCAAAAACTTTTTAACCTTTTTCGAGAACTTCTTTCTCTCTCGAATAAAGTTTTCAAAACCCTTAAACCTTTCAAAACCCTCTCTCTCTCCCTATAACTTTCTCTACAACTATGCAACTAATTAAACTAAAAAACTATAAAGAAATTATACTAGTTAAAGTAATAAGCTTACTATTAAACTAGTAAAAGAGATAGTTAAATAGCAGAAACTAAAAATCTTATTTATATCTTGAAGTTTACTTAAGACCTTTATAAACTAGTATTACAAGTTATCTCCTAGAGACTTTATAAACTAGGAAACTATAAGTTATCTCCTAGAAACTTTATAAACCAGGAATCCTTATAAGTTAACCTAGATTTTTATAAATTAGAGTTATAGTTACTTAAGACTCTAAAAAAACATCTCTTACAAGATTTAAACACTAGCTTCACAGTATAGATCTTACGATTTAACCATTAAACTATTACTTTCGTTAATCCGTTAGTTAACGATTTATTCACCAGAGTTAGTCTTTAAGTATTTTAATTCTATTTATAGAATCTAGATTAATTCTTTCCTAAATAACTACTTTACTTATTAAAGTTATTTTTAGATAAGATAAGTGACTCTAAGGTAATCTTTATCCCTAAGTTAAAAAAAACTTAGAATTACAGTGTTTAGGCTATTTATATAAGAGCCCTACTTATTAGTAAAAATATTTATTTTGATTTAAATAAACCTGTTTCTATTAATAATACTAATAAATATAAAAAGGCTTTAAACTACATTATTCTGAACTGTACAAATAGTCTTTTAAAAGTGATTAAGAATGATATAGATACCTATATAGTATTTAATCATGTAAAAAAGCTCTATAAACTAACTAGTTTTACAAATAAGTTTCTTACTTATAAAGAATTTTTTAATATAACTCTTAATAACTTTAAGTTTATAGAAGAGTTTCTGAATAAGATTAAAGAACTTATTAATAACCTATCCTTTAATAAAATCAAGTTACTAGATTAAGTAGTTATAACTTATATCCTGAATAATCTAGATACAAATTACAAAGGTTTTATGACTTTAATAACTTAGAGTTTTAGAACTAATAAAAATTCTTATAAATTAAATTCTCTATTTTCTAACCTTTTAGATAAATTTAGAAAAAAAACTAATACTTCTTTAGTTAATTTTACTTCAAAGAAAAAGTTCTAAAACCTAACTAAGATTTCTAAATCTTAACTAAAAGCTAAGAAAACCTAGAAAAAACAGAAAGGTCTTTTCTATAGTTATTATAGGAAAACTAGCTATACTAAGGAAAACTATTTTAAGCTTTATCCTAAAAAATCTCCTAATAGGGTAAACTCTAAAAAAGACTTTTCTTCTATAAAAAAGAAAAAAAAAATAAGAATTCCTTAGAAGGGGTTAATATTACTTTTTTAGATTCCCCTATTATTAAAAAGATCTCTAAAGATCTAATACAACTCAATTCTTCTATTTAAAAAAATGAAAAAAATAAAGAAGATAGTATTAAGTTTAAAAATATAACTATAACTTAACCTCTTTTAAATAAAAGTCTTCATACTAATATTACTTTAGGTTTTTTAATTTCTAAAAAGATTCAAGAAACCAGGAGTTTTAATAATAAAACTGAAATAATTTCTTTTTATATTAATACTAAAGCTACTATTTATATAGTTAAAAATCATACTTTTTTATTTAATAAAATAAAAGTTTCAAAACCTATTAAGTAAGGAAATGCTAAAGAGATTATCTTAACTCTAAAAAGTAACTTAAAAATCACTTTTAATAAAGTTAAATATCTTTTGAGTAATATCTATTATATATTATAATTAAGTATTAANTTACTTAGTTAATCTAAACTTAACTCTATTGGAATTTTATCTATCTTTTTTAATAATAAACCTTTACTCTTTAATATTAAAAGAGATAAATTGTTATTTATTAGAACTAAAGTTAATAACTTTTATAAGTTCTGTGTTCCTATTTATAGTAATAAAGATTTAGTTTTTATAACTATTAATAAGAATATTATTAACTTAAAACTCTAGTATAACTGTATAGGGTATATTAGTAATATTATTAAGTTAATAAAGAATACTATTAATAATATTAGTTATTAATATAGTAAAAGTAATAAACTACTTATTTGTGAAGCTTACCTTAAAGGTAAGTTTACTAATAAAGTAAATAAGAATTCGAATACTTTTAAGAAGTTTGAATATCTTGATTATATTAGTTTAGATTTATATAGACCTATTACTCTAGGAACTTATAATTACTATAACCTATTACTCTAGGAATTTATGATTACTATAAATACTTTATCTTATTTGTAGATAAGTATAGTTGATTTATCTGGGGAAAGTTTTTAAGAATTAAA
Source organism: Colletotrichum trifolii (assembly GCA_004367215.1). Classification (NCBI taxonomy): domain Eukaryota; kingdom Fungi; phylum Ascomycota; class Sordariomycetes; order Glomerellales; family Glomerellaceae; genus Colletotrichum; species Colletotrichum trifolii. The sequence goes on from RYZW01000633.1 coordinate 27,151, forward strand.
AGTTGTAAAAAAGTTACTTTAGCTTTTAAAGAGTTTATTAATGTAACTAATAATAACAATAATAACAAGAGAATCAAAGAGGTTAATACTGATAGTAGTACTGAACTCTTAAATAATAGAATAAAAATTATTTATTTAAATAATAGTATTATTCACAACGTAAAACTACTATATACTCATAAACCAAATAGGTTAATTAAGAAAGCTATTAGAACTATTATTAATAAAGCTAGAACCTTTCTCTATAACTCTAGTCTTCTACTTTATCTTTAAGGTTTAGCTATTCTAGTTTCTATATATCTATATAATAGAATACTACATTCCTCTATTAAATTTAAAACTCCTTATAAGTTAAAGAATAAGAGAAAACCTTTTATTTCTAATATAAAAGTATAGGGAAATCTCTATTACTATAAGATTAAGTATAAGTATTCAAAGAAGTTAGACTCTAAGGTAAAGAAAAGTACTATAGTTACCTATAGCTTTATTGCCTATTTAATTTGGGATTTTTAATCTCGAAACATCGTATAGTCTAGAGATGTTATAGTTTTAGAGAACTAATTTAATTCTTAACTTAAAAAGAATTTAACTATTTTTAATAATACTATTCTTTCAGCTTTAACTAAACCTAGTCAACTTAGTATAGAGAATAAGCCTAACTAACTCAATTCTGAATCTTCACTGAATCTAGTTAAAGTTAAGTCTAGTAGAGTCCCTACTAAAGATACTAATTTAC